>APFE030048622.1:0-24112 GCA_000404065.3 Pinus taeda
AGGCAGGGCAGTGGTCATTTTGACTTGTTTATTCCACCTTGCTCAATAACACCATGTCAACTACTGAGACTAATGAGCAAGGTGATGACCGATCATCATCTACTGAGATTGAGACACAGCGGAGGCCTCGTAGGGGAGGCAAGAGTGGTCACCACAAGAGGGAAGAGCCCACATCATTGACGGAGTTGCAGGCTTGCCCATTTTCAGTATCTTGTTTTCAGCACATGGCTTGTTATCAGTTTTGTGAGAGGCTGTCACACATTCAGCATCACAGAGAGTCGGCCCGGTTGTTTGTCCTACATCTCCATGACAGGCAGGTCACCCTTGCAGGGGTGAATTTTGTATTTTCTTCAGAGGCTATCACAGATGCTACTGGGATACCCAATGTGGGTGAGGTGTGGCCGAAGCGCAAGTGGCTGGACCGAGTATACTACGAGCAATATGTCAGGTCTACCTATATGCATAACTTGTCAAGGAACTTTCCCATCAAGTTCCTCCGAGCAGAGTATATAGATATCATGAGACTCATTATGCACTACCTCACATGCGAGGGGAGATTCTCACGAGTATCTTCTTTTCATATCCGCATGTTGATGCACTTCACCAGAGTGAGAATCATGAACATCTCAGCATACTTATTTCACGACATTCAGAGGATGGCCACTATCTTTTAGAGACAGACCCCAGCACAGCAGCTTCAGAGCCTATGCCATCATGGTCTTATTCAGCTAGTAGTTTCCCATCAGCTGAGCCAGCAGGGCATTCCTTGGGCAGATTTCATCTCTCGACATTTTTTCACACAGCCACATCCAGGGCCGGAGGCAGTTCACGAGGAGGGAGGGCCATCACATCAGCCCGAGACCAGCATTCCTAGACACATGGCTTCTTCTCCTCGGGTCACGTATCAGAGAAGTCATAGGACCTTATTTGCAGCAGCTCGACGAGTACTTTCTCCACAGCAGGTGGAAGGGGTCTCGTCATCATCTTCAAAGCAGCGAGTGTTATCTCCACACCAGGTGGAAGGGGCCTCGCTTTCTTCATCGGCACAGGCAGTACGAGAGGGCAAGCAGCCCATGATTGAGGATGAGGCAGTTGGCGAGGCACATGATGATTTCACTGGTCGTGATGCCCGCTCTCCCCCTTCAAATTTTTATGAGATTATCAGGCAGAAAGAGGAGGAGAACCTCGTGTTGCAGCAAAAGCTCCAAATGGCCCAATGGACCAACACTTATCTAGAACAGCGCACCAAACAATTAGAAAAAGAAAAAGAACTTGATGAGCTATGGAGGATCCGCAGTGATCGAACTTTGAACCGTAGGAGGCCCGGTGACCCATTGCCTGCTGATCGGGAGTCTATGCTTATCAGGGTGAATGCACATTTGGAGAGATTGTTGGAGAAGGCAAATCGTGACAAAGAGCTGTTACGCAACATGAAAACACACTATTGGGCAAGATTGCATGTTTGCAAGGATAGAATGAAAATTCTCCAACGAAAGCTGTCAGAGGCTGGAAGAAGAAGAAAAGGACAAATCCACTCTCCATCTTGGCTGAAGCATCCTTCACTCATCATGGTACTGATCAGCCTTGATCTAGCATCAAAATCTGAAAATTTTGGAGCATTTTGCAAATTTTTGGTAAAATTACAGGTTTTTCCCGTGGTTTGGTCTCATTCCAAGCGCGACTATTTTGGAGGACTGCTCGGAATTTTGAAAACTTGGCATTTTTGGAAAGGGCATGCAAAGAGAAAAATTACCAATACTTGGGAGAAGCCTGATTTTGAGATTTGAGCCTCCAAAAGCTCAAAATACATAAAAAATGACTTTCTTCCCACTTTTTGAGTTGCAGAAAGTGACCTTGGGAGAAATGGTTTTTGAGGGGGCAAAACAACTCCAAATGCAGAAATTCCACTTGGGATGGAAAGTAGACAGACCAAGCTTTCCAATGAGCCATCTTGCACTTGATTTGGACCAGTGTAACCCACTCAAAAGTTGCAGAAAAGGGGCACGACCTAAACTACAGGGGCACGACCATGTGCGCCAGCTTTGCCAGAATTGACCTTTTTTGTCAAAAAACACTGTTTTGACTATGGTTGACCATTTTTACTTGTAGATGATGGATAAATGTAATATTTCATGGCACTTTGATATATTTTATCTCTCTTTACCCTTCTAGAAGCTTCCTTGATGTAAAAAGTGAATAATTAATGCATGAATCAGTTAGCTAAGTAATAGAGGCAAGTTGTTGGACTGCCTATTATCTAGTGCTCAACTTAGAATTAGTTCAAACTGCTCCTAGGAAGTTGAGCTCTACCCCTAGAGGTGGGGAAAGGAGTTATATGGTCTATATTATGCTCTCTCATTCTCATTTTCATGGTTGGACTCTTGTGGGAGAAAGCTTTATTGTATATTGTACATCTATCTATCCAATTTTAAGAAGAGGAAGGCCAGGGTTTTGCAGACATCCTTGTGGATTCTTGTCGATTGTTGTGTTGATGGTGTGTTCTCTACATGTTCTTGTAAGTTTGTTTATGTATTCCACATCTCTCTTTTGCTTCTATTGGACAGATGAAGTGGAAGTTTGAATACATGCTTTGACATGCTCAGCTTTTAGTTTGTTTCAAAAATTTATGTTCTCTGCTGTCTAGAGAGGATTCAAACGGTTGGGTTTGCCCTCATTAAGCTCCTTCTCTATAATCCCTGATCAATCCATCTCAGATTAAGGCATCAGCGCTCACTCTTACCTTGCCCCAAAGATCCCCTACAAAAACTGTGCTCAATCCCCGCACCCTGAATTGCACTCCCTCCAATTGCCACCAAAAAACCCAAAAATCTTTAAATCAAGCCCCCTTATCGGTTTACTAGCCTAAAATCCTTGTTCCTAATTGGTCAACTCATCCTATTGACAAAATCCACCGAGTTTTAACCCGAGAGAGCCTTCTCATACCTCGTAGGGCTAGCTACGAGGTGAAATGGTTTGATGTATCCTTGAGAGTTTGTCTATCTCAGCCTAGGTGAATTCCAAGCGCTAACAGCACATACTGTTATACCTTACCTAGATTTTTTATGATGGTCAGATATAGTAATAACATGGAAATAGTGGTGGTGGATGTTTGATGTGAATGGAAAATAATTCCTCAATAGATCTGTAATATGTAAATGTATGATCTACAACATACAAGGATCCATAGAAAATGAGACTCCATTGCAATGATAAAATACACAAAAAAATCGAGTTTGAAAGCAATACAGGATCTGTAGCTACTAAAAAAATGAATTGATAAGCCATATCAAATAGGATCCACAACAAGAATGATGTACAACAAATGATGAAACTAGATCTATTCCAATCAATGAAGTGGGCTTCACTTGAATTTGCAATAATGGTGAAATCTAGTTCTGTAGAAATTGGTGAAATATGGTTCTACAACAAATAGTGAAATTAAATTTTGAAACAAAATGGTGAAATTAGGTTATATAGAAAAAAGTGAAATCAGGTTCTGCAACAAACAATGAAATTAGGTTTTGTATCAAAAGGTGAAATCAAGTTCTACAATACATGGTGAAATTAGTAAGAACTAGAATCAATTCAAGTGCCTCTCCTTGAGATATTCTCCTCCTCCTAGAATATAATTCCTTGTGCAAAAGGAACCTATAACACTTTTTCCTAAGCTTTCATATAAGTTTGTCAATGTTTGACTCATTAAATTAGCTCTTAGGGCCTCATATTTGACTCAAGGAATTGTTAATATTAGGGCTTAATATTTTCAATTTGGAAATTAAAAAATATGTCTCAAAGAAGCTGTCAATGCAAACTAAAGATGTACGAAATAATGTTAGTATATCGGAGAAAATCATCAACTTTTCTCATGAAACAAGTCCCATTCTCTAGGATTTCAAATGGATTTTTCAATATTATGGCATCTAATAGCATTTTCATATTTGAGATATGTATTTATACATAGAAGGGAATACATATGGATCATGCCACTTTATTCATCACACAAATAACAATGACAATCCTAAGTGGGCCTAAAAGGCATGATACCAGTGATGTCAGTCCCAGATTGAGCAAAGATGTTTTCAATCACATTAAACCCAGAGACTCGTGCCTTAAAGATAACTTCCATATTGAAAATGTTTTTGGTGCATAATTCTCCCAAACCATATTTGTCTAACAAAGGTTATTCATGTAGGGATTTATATGCAACACAAAAACCCCACCTCCATGCATATGTAAGGGGTAGAGTAATAATAATATGGGACAAAATTCCCACTGAAGGGAATGGAACTTTAGTCATAGCTTGTAATTTTGTAATAGATCACATATAGAAGAGAAAAAATCCAAAGAGGATCCATAAGGCATGGCACCATTATCACTAGTGTTTTCAGTACTAGAGTGAAGGAGGATTCTACGACATCAACCTAGGGACTTGCACCCAAAAGCCAACCTTTGCATTAGCAAGGATTTTGTTGTGGGTGATGCATCATAAGCTTGCTTTGTCTTAGACCATTTATCCATGTGGGATTATTCAAACACATATATGGTAAGAATAGAGCTAGTAGTAATGTGGAATAAAATCTTACCACAGGGATCTGTCAATTTAATAGTAGATTGCAATACATCACATAGATAACAACCATAAGACAAAGAGGGTTTACAAGGAACACCATTCATACCACTAGGGATGTTTTTTATGGAGGGAGAGGATGTTATTAGATGGCATTGACATTTTTTTCCAATTGATGTAGCATAGTGGAACTTCTCTCAATTGTTTTAAATCCATAAGATAGAGAGGGAAAGGAAATGGAGAGACTTTGCACTCTAGAACCAAATTTTGGATCACCAAAGATTTTGGTGTGGTTAATGCCTTATAAGAGAGGAACAAAATGTAGTAGTTTTAAGTTTTAATGAAATTTTAACTTATGTTTGGGGTTTTTCATGAACTTAGAGGTTTGAATCCTGGTCAAATGTGCATGAAATTATACAAAAGACTTGGGATATTGTAGAATGAGATAATAAAAACTTTGACATGCGAAGGAAATTGAATCATATGCAATACTAAGGTATATAATAAAGGGATAAAGAACGTGCACCTTTTTCAAGTCATGATCTTCAACAACAAAAAATTATTTAGAAAGCAAAGAAACTGAAGTGACGAACAATATAAATGGAGAAAGGTTTGGCATTCACATGTGTTCAATTGTCAACATGTGGAATGTTTTCTTTTGAATGGACTATTCATATCGTGTAATGATTATAAACCGGAACTGGATAAATAATTAAAAGATTTTACTGCACTGAGAGTAGGAAAGTGCTTTACTGATAATGTACCTAGGTA
The DNA here is from genome assembly GCA_000404065.3 of Pinus taeda. NCBI lineage: Eukaryota > Viridiplantae > Streptophyta > Pinopsida > Pinales > Pinaceae > Pinus > Pinus taeda. The sequence continues at coordinate 5,339 of APFE030048622.1, forward strand.
ATGTTTACATTACTATACATCACAATATGTTAGAGATATTGTCATGTACCTGGGTAGTGTTTACATGTTGGATTAAAAAAAGTAGTAAAAAATAGTAGGAATAAATAATAGTAATGTCTCTTTTATTTAAGATAGATTGATATGCACACTTAATATAAAAATTGCTATATAGAGAAAGAAAAGGAGAGATCTAGATTATACAAAATTACTGTAAATATGGTATATACATTTAAGTACTGTTACCCTTCTCTTCATCTTTAACTTATAGCTATTATAAATGATAAAAAAAATTACGCCTCGAGATTTGAACTCTCTAGGTGATTGACAAACATGAACTTAATATGGATATATGTTGGTAATAAGAATAGAGGCCCTAGCATGATTTTATGTATTAAATTAACAAATTCCATAACTAGCTCTAACCGACCTCAGAAGATTGTGGAAGGAAGTTGTGAGTAGTTGATTATACTGCTAATGACTTTGTTAGACCTTGCATACTATTTTCTTGTCTTTTTGACATTTTATGTTATGTATTTTTCCATCATTTTGGAATTTGAGTTTGAAAGGGTGGAAGTTTGGACTTATTTTCTTATGTTAAAATATTAGAAATTCCTTATTATAATGTAGGGAAGTACTAAAATGCAAAATTTTTCATAAATTTATTTTTTTAAAGGTCAGAAATTATATGTAAATAGTCACACCTACTATCTACTTGTCTTGACTTTTTATGTTATGTATTTTTTTATAATGTTAGAATTTGATTTTGACAGTGTGGAATTTTGGACTTATTTTCTTATGTTAAAAGATTGGAAATTCCTTTTCATATTGATAGGCAACTACAAAAATGCAAAATTTTGGATAAATTCATTTTTTTAAAGGTCATAAATTATACATAAATAGTTGCACCTACTATCATATTCTTGGATCCAAAATTGCACAATGAGAAAATTGTATTTCCCTTCAATCTTTTGTAGGGTTAAAGTTGCTTGATCTTATTCTAAATTCCCCTCAGTTTTGTAACCTATTACATCTTTATGTTGTTACCCTAACTCATTTTCTTCTACTCATGATGCTTCCCCGCTTTATGTTTTTGTCAAACAATTAAATCCATTTTTCTTCCATTCTTGCTCAATGGCGTGTACTATTTTGCCTCTTTGGCATTGTTTTTCTTCCCATTCCACCTAGTTGCATCCATTGGCATTTTATTGTGCCCACAATATTGCTTTCATAGTACAATTTCTCCCTAATCTACTCCAAAATAAAATGTTTATACCAAATACCAAAATTGAAAAGGTTAAAATATAGAATAATGATTTATATAAATGGTAAAATACAGAAGAAACATACGAGCAAACAGACTAGTGTCAGGTTATTCAAGATTTGGGCTCCCCCACCCAAATACAACGTAGTAGGTCCAGTGGAGTAAGCATGGTTTCTACCAGGTGATTTCTCCCTTCAGTCTATGATGTTAGGAGTAATGGTTTCTCTCATTATTGTGACCACCATCCCTGGTATCATAGAACTATTTTTTTATTATTGTAGGTCACTCCCCAAAGGACATCATTTGTCAATGCATTGGTCCTCTCACAGTGCTTGAGGACTCTAATGTTGAGCTTGCTTCTGGGCACAATCACTCATCTTTGGATGCAAGCTCTAATAGGCATTGGCATCCTCTCTCTCACTCAATATAATGCTCATCATAGATACTTTTAGAGCCATATTGTTTCAAGATAAGTTGCAAGAAACAAGGAAAAAATGTACAAGTTTTAGAAATGGGGAAACACGAAAATGTGGCACATGACACCCCCTCCCCCTCGAAAATGAAATGGGTATGTGGGCAAAACATTCTATGTGTGTGTATGTGTGTGTGTCACATTATCTTGCAAGGAAATAAGAATGAGACACACACACACATCAACTAGCACATTATCTCATAAGAAATGGGTATGTCCGGGAAACATTGTGTGTGTGTGTGTGTGTGACATTATCTTGCAAGAAAATAAAAAAGAGACACGCACACATTAAATAGCACATTATCTCATACGAAAATATGTGTGATACACATAAATGACATTTTAGAAGGAAACCCATGTTTATGTTAACTATTTAGGTGATTACATGAAGCAAAATCCCATAGCTTAGTGGTCTTGAGTAATGCCAATCCCATATTGTCATTCATGATTGAATCTAGTGGAAGTGTTGTAATCCTACGAACTCTAAAATCATGAAAGATACTAATTTTGCTTAATTGTGAATTAGATATGACATTCTTCTTTCTCCATGTGAAGTCTTATGAGGTTGGAACCATTCTAAAATTGTCAAGTCTTGCTTGTGATCTGCTTGACTTGTTAAAATTGTATGTTATGTATTATTCCATAAAGTTGAAAATTGAGCTTGATAGGGTGGAAATTTGGACATTTTCTTGCTTATGTTAAAACATTAGAAATTCAAATAAGTTATCATTATGATAGGCAAGTACTAAAATGCAAAATTTGTATAAATTCATTTGTTTAAAGGTGAGAATTCATCTGTAAATAGTTTCACCTATTGTCATATTCTTGTATCAAAAGTTGCAAAATAAGAAAAATAAGCAAGTTACTAAGATTTTCAGAGCCTTACAATTTCTAGTATTTCTATTGTACCAACACATTATTTTATACTCTATTTTTTCTTCTATCATTGTTTGATGAGATGCCTTTGCACTCCCAGTTTACATCACAAGGGATAATTTTAATGGAAGAGAGGGTATATAGAATTTGTTTGGGAAGCAAGGGTGTTTGACATCTGTTTGGGTAGCAAGGGTATTTGGCATCACAAATACAAGCACGTACTTACCCTTTATCTCGGTAATCATCTTGTTGAGCTTATCTATTATTTTATCAAATATTGCATCACAGGGGCTAATTTATTTGGTAGCAAGGTTATTTGGCATCTGTTTGGGTAGCAAGGCTATTTAGTGTCATCAATAGTACATAGGCTATTTAGTATCATAAATAGTCCATAGGAATCTGCTTTGGAAGCAAGGGTATTTATCATCATAAATAGTCTTGAGACAGGTACTTAGCCTTTATCTTCATAATCATCTTGTTGAGCTTCTCTATTATTTTATCAAATATTGCATTCCTTCATCTATTAGACATACCAAAAGAGTAGTGTGTACCCAATCTATAAGCATATGGACCTTCAGGAACTTCAAAAATTCCTCAAAATCTAAACCAATCTAAGAATTCAAAAATGGAGGTGTAGATCATGCCAGGATTGAGGCTGAGGACAAAGGTTTTCTTAAGTGGGATGTGAATCAAATTTAACTATTAGTAGGACTTTGGAATCCAAGTAGTTGTTTCAAAGGTTAATATACCTCACAAATTACTTTTCACACTTTAATGTTAATCTAGATACAAACAATTTATTTCATGCATCTTGATAGAATAAACTTGAGATAATCTCTTCTTTGGGTGCTTGGGGTTAAAAATGAAAGTTGGCTCATGGATACAAAATTACAAGTACTATATTGAAATATGGCCCTAAACATCTAGAACAACATTTGTAGGCCTAGACACTCCACCTAGATGGACATTGGAGTTACACATCATGCTCAATTAAAGAGTTTGTAATGCACATGGACGTAACTACTAAAGTGTTATATAAATCCAAGGGCCTCAGGAGATAATGTCAACATAGTCAATTTCTTCTTTAAATGAAAAAAAAAAAAAACCTTTTTTTCAAGCTATGGGTATTTATTTATATCTCTCCCTAACCTCCCTAACATAAACCTTAATAATGGACTTAACTGGGATTTAGTTGACAAATTTCTCAAGGTTTGAATGCCTTGTTTGTTTATCATAAGCACTAGAATATAAATATAAAAAAATTTCCATAGGGCCTTCTTTAGAAAGCATTTTATTACCTTCTAAAAAAACCTTTTAAACTATTTTTGGTAGAGATTCCCACCAAACTAGCTCGCAATAGCTATCAACCCAAATGTTGAGCTAGTAAAATCAACTTTCAGCCTATGTTCATCCATTTTAAGGCACTCTCAAGTCTGAGAACAAGTGGGAGAAACAAAAAGATCTTTCTTAACAACCCTCTTGTGCTAGAAAATATTCCACCCTAAGACAACAAGGTACAAACCCCTATCTTTTTTAAAGAAATGAATACAAGCATGAAATGGACGCCTTAGAGAAATATTTCATCCGTTAGAATTGTTGATGAAGCTCCAAATTTGCGTCATAAACTATAACATCCAAACATTGGTTAAATCATTTTCTCCAACTTAAAATCACACTTTCATATGAGAAGTGCTCCTATTTTTCTAGCTTTTCTCTCTAACAACATTCCAATAAAATATAATTTAGAGAGATTTAGATTGACTTTTTCCTCTTTATTTTACTATAAATAGTCCCTTAGAAGCCTCCTATGGTGGAGAATTCCTATCCTGGGATGACTTCATCGTAATTTTAATGGTTGAATGAGCCCTTGTTATCATGTCTCAAACATGTAATTATCAACCAAAACTAAGGTTAAAACAATGAGTTTAAACAGGTTTTAACTAGTGAAATAAATTTTAATGTTAAATTGCATATAACATTCAAATAAAACAAGATGTTTTGTGCCAAAGGGGATGTAACTTAAACCAACAAGTAAAATATGATGACAAGTGGATCCATTTTGAGCCATGTAAATGCACAAGTACCTAAGCTCTCTAGCCTATTTATGGTTAAGAATGCATGTAAAGCTATTTTAAACTCTAATCTAATCCTAAACATAAATCAAAAGTTAGAATTTAGGTCTTATGATTAAATACTAGGAGAAAAATAGTGCCCACTCTATTTTTTGGGTATATGGCATCAAATAAGGATTCCCTGGAAGAGATGTAAGTATATCTAGGGTGATGACTAGGGTTGTCCATCACAAACTCTAGACGATAAACCTAGTACCTTACAAAATTCCAGAAAATTCAGGGGAAGACTCTCCACTAAAAATATTCCTAAGGTTTTAAAGGAAGGATTTGTGCAATAATAACATGAAGAGAATGAACCACCTCCACTAGAGAAGTACAATTACACTTGATAATCATTCATAAACTAAATTCAAGTCTCGGAGAGAACAATTACTCAAAAATTCATTTTCATCCACAAAACCTAGCCATGAAAATCAATAAAAGTTGCAAAGTCATGAACAAGATCATCTCCTTAATAAGGTGCATTGGTTATTTGTCCATAGCTAAGTAGACAAGTATTAATGTTTCTCCACAAGTAGCATTGATTTATAAATGATGATTGTTTCTCTTATTTATATGAGAGATCAAGCATCGTCCTTATCTACTGGTAGCTCCAAAAACATAAAAATTTATTTTATCTCTCACAATACCTAGATACTAGTGGACATTAAAATGAATTAAAAGGATTTCATCCTAGCAAACAGTAAAAACTACAAGGTTTTGGTTTTGATCTCTTTAGGACACCAAAAAAGGATGTAAATAAGGCCAAATTGAGGTAAACCTAGGGACTAAGCTTGCCTATAAGTTTTTCAATGTTTGACTCAATAAATCAGCTCTCAAATTTGTTTTAGTACTATGTTTTATTGCAAGTTTTAGTTCCATTTGAGCAATCCACCGATAGTATATTTTGAATCAAGGTGTTTCATCCCAATAGTAAGTTTTCTTCATCTTTTTTGGAGCTTTGAATTGAAAGTGCATACCTTTCTTCCTTTCTATTTGTTGTATAATAAACCAATATGTCTGTAGAATTTTACTTACTTTTCCATTTATTTATGTACAAAAATAGATGGGGTTGGTTTATAAAATTTCTACCAGTGAAGAGAAATTTGTCATTGGCATGATTAGGTGTTGAGAAGGTTGTACATTTGCTGAAATTTGTGCTGAAATTGTGAATGATGAAATCGTTGGATACCCTTTTGATTTTATCCACAGTGGATTAAATTTAAATCCAAAGCAAGAGAAAAAATGGAAAGTTTATACAACACTTTTACGCATCAAGAGGAAACTAGGCACATTTGATATGGTAATAGAGGGTTCAAATGTAGTGGAAAGAACACCAATATTTGAAAACATTGAAAAGAATGTGGAGGGACTTATGCATAAACAACCAAGAGTTAAAGGTATGTCTTTGTCAGTGGAACAAGCTATAGTTGTTGATCCTAGTGTATTGGCATCTTTGGAAAAAAAAGTGAAAAGTTTAATGGAAGATTTTGTCAATGAGAAAATTACTCTCAAAGTATACTCAGAAAAGTGAGAATCTAAAATAAAGATCCATTGTGAAATTTCTGGCATTGATTATGGAACAGGTGATGTATCCATGGAAACGCGAACAATGCGTAGCAGAAAAAATAATCATATGAAAACAAGGGCCTATCAACAACGCCTTTTAATTCCAAGTGGTAGTGAAATTCCTTCATGTAACAAAGTACAACAAATAATGATGGTTGGAGATTGATTTCATATTAATAAAGAAATCAAACTTCTATATGATCTCAACAAGACACAAGAGCCTAATTGATCAAGGTGGTGGAAGCAACACTTGTAGACTATAAGGACATGAAAAAAGTGAGAGTGGAATGTACATGATGCAATAAATGGTTTTGTTTAGTGCCAACAAGTGGTAATACTGTAGGTTCTCTAAATGAACACATTAAATCAAAGAAGCATACTACTACTACTACAAATGGGGCTTCACATGAGGAGATTGAGTTGAGGAGTGGCACGGTTGGGAGATCCAAGAAGCCTACCAATGACAAGTCCCAACAAAGTTTGACTAGGTTCTTGGTACCATTATCACCATCAATATTACATAGGGGTTCTACAAGTGCAAATCCTTCTACTTCAGGTGTGTTAATTAACAATTTAGACTAAAATCAAATATGAATTTGTATATTATTTTATTTATCTTAGTTCAATTTTTTATTTATTTATTATGTTGTCATCTTATTAGAGCTCAATTATCTCCCTTTTTACTACAATGTTGGGGGTATTGGTATCCTTATAATGATAGAAATGGTGAGAGATTGGAAACAAAATTCCTAATGGATGATCAAAGGTGTGGAAAATTATGGGCAATAGAGAATCATACCAAGATCATGCTATGTTATGAGGGTATTGAATTTCATATTGATGGTACATATAGGCATATTCATTGACATAGGGCTTCTAAAACAAGGATCCTATTTTATTCATTAACATGCATATTTCGTAAGTTGGTTCGAGAATGTGATGAATTCAGGATGTGAATATATCGTGAATCAAGGTGCACCAATAAAAGAAGTGAACAAGAAAATGTAGAAGACTAGACTATTTGACTCAAAATGAACTAAAGAATGTTGCAAGGGTTACAAATGCTAACCATAGATCAACAATGCGAGCTCTTTGGTGGGAGAGGACAAAGGTTTCTACACTCTCTATTAGAATGAGATCCCTAAAGGAAAATCTGTTTGAATCGACAAAAAGGAAGGATGTCTTTAGGTTTTGCAAGGATGTGTGTGAGGCACATAAGCAAGGAAAATTACAAGGTAAAGACGTATTTTGGAATGTTTTCAAGGATATATTTCATAAGTTGATGCATGCAAAAGTAGGGAGAAGGTATAGTACATCCACAAAATCCCTTTATGAGGTGATCAAGTTATGGGTAGGTCCTAGATTACATAGATTTATTAGCTTGAATCTAGATGGTCCTTCAATATCTATGACTTTGAGGAAATTTATAAATTCATTAGCATATATCCCAGGGGAGCACGAGCACATTTTGAGGAAGTAGGAAAAGTTTATGCTTCTTATAAAGTCAAACATGGTGTAGATGGCCCAATTCATGTATGCCTTGCTAAAGATGAGACCACTGTGAAAAAATATGTTAGGTGGGTAGCAAAAAGTGATACATTGGTGGGGTTTTGTGGTACAAAAGAAGAACATCAATGCCCCAATCACATTTCTTGGTGAGAGTTGATGAAGGAGTTGTAGGCTATGAGATTATAGCAGATTTTTTTAAGAACAATGTTATTGGCGATTATGCAAGTGTTATTATTGCAAACCCTTTACATGAAAAGCTTCCTCATTTGGGTGTGGTTGTTCATCAAACATGCAATAGGTTCAATGCAATTTTTTTTTATCAACAATGGGAAAAGGTAGAATTTATGTGGAAGAAACATGTGGAAAACAATGTGGGACCTATTGTTGGTCATTCCTTGGATGGGGATAGAAGAATAAGACAACTTATGTTGAAGGATTATTCTTCAACATCAATTCTTCGATATCAAATTCCTTGGGAAGGGTGGAGGATAACTGGGTTGTACAATGGTTGCAATGTAATAAGATTACATGACCAATCTTACATCCACAATGGAAAAAATCTAGTGAATCTTTTGTTTAGCAATCGATGAGAATTGGTTTTAGGAAATGAGTACATAAGTTTTGGTCAGGTCAGAATGGTTTATCACACTTTTAAAGTGGATGATCACAATATTAAGGGTGAAGATATAGAGAGGATGGATCGACAAAATCGGGGTTCCGCACAACGCATTTCTTCAAGGCATTTTCAAAGGTGCTTGAAAGAGTTGAGAAGTACACCAAGTGGAAAGTTAGAGAGTGCATTAATTACAAAGACTTATCTAATGATTGTTGCTAACTACATTGAAATCTTTATGTATCATAGTTTTAGACTTGGTAAAAGAGTGTGAAATGCTTCACGAGTTCATCATTTATTCACATTATAGTTATGTTGGTGTTGAACTTTCCAACAACCCCCATTTTAATATATTACAAATTTCCTATGAAATTTATTATATTAAAATAGGGACCCTTCATTTTAGAAAAATCTTATAATCAAAGTTTAATACTTAGGCTTTTTAGTTAAAACCAAAGTATCAAATCTTGATTATCCCAAAAAACCAAATTTTAATAGCCCTTGAGATCAAAACTATACTTAGGCTTAAAAAACCTTAAGTATTAAAAAATATGGGTTATTTAAACAAAATAAATGAGAGTTTTTAATCCCCTAAGGTTGAAATCTTAACAAGCTTCGACTCATCCCGCTTCCCCTAATCACAAATAAACAAAGTTCCAAATGTTCAAGACCCATGTACCAAAACCCATCGTGATTGCAATTAAACCGGACCTGATGAGAAAATATACATCCCAATTCATAAGTCCTCGCGTCCATGACAATCACAAAAGGTTCCCAAGAACTTAAGTCTAATCCTTAATCGATTGCAATATGTGATATCACTCTGGACCCAACCACACATTTAAATCCGCTAAGTTAAAATAACGCATCCGTAACTATCGCAAGATCGAAAAGGCTTAAGGCCAAACCCCGCTACACACTGCTGATTGTGATTGTGATTAAACCAAACCCGATGGGATTATCCAATACAAACCATAAAACCCCACATCCGTGACTACCGCAGGTTCTTAAAAAATACTTAAGTCCACACCCCACTACCGATTGTGATATGAGATTAAGCTCGGACCTGTGGGATTATAAAATCATTTTCATCTAAATCCCGCGTTTGGAGCTATCGAAGTATCAGAGATTCTAAAGGTTCTGACTTCTACACATTGTCGATTGCGATATGTGATATAACTAGACCCGTGGGGTTTATCAACTTCATTTCATTAACATCTCATGCCCGTGCAATCACAAGAACCATTGCCTTATGCTGATTGTGATATACATCCCAACATCGATTGCGATATGACATTAGACCTATGTTATCCTCCAATTCAGCTGCCACATCAATGCCACGTCACCCACCATGTCAGATCCGTGTCATTTGCCACGTCACCATTCCATGTCTTCCGCCACATCATAGTGATGTCACTATGATGTCATCCTTGACGTCAGCCCGACATCCCACAATCAAAAAATTTAAAGGGACACGGCCTATAATAAAACCTTCACCCCAACTGATTTGCAATTAATGATTAGACCAGACATGACGGGATTATTCACTCCAACCCATACATACCCCATTTCCACAACTATCGTGAATAACAAAAGAACATTGTTTATATGTCTCCTGCCCATTCCGATAGCGATTGCGATTTTATCTGAGAAGGGCCCCTTTTGGATTTTATATGAAATCCTCCTGGTCTATACCAATTGCAATTATTCTAAAGTTTTTGCCCTGATTCTATTATGATTGCAACTATTTTATGATCTGCCCCAAAAATCTGATTTCAATTACAATAAGTCGTAAAGCTCCACCTCCTTACTCTACATTCCTCTCCATGATGTCTATGTTAAATTTATTGCACTCTACGTTTTCCTAATTTCCAGAAAAAGTGATTTGTTTCAAATAAAATTCGTTTATTGTATCATTCATGTTTATCTTATTGATTCTTGTTTGCCATGTTCAGGTTCATGACAGAGAAAGATAATTGTGCTGACAGTGGCAGATCAGTTCAAACAGACAGACATACATCCAAATAATTCGATGGAATTTTCATAAAGAGTTTTTAAAAGTTGGATTATTTTACTCTTGGAATCATTTTTGTGGAAAGGAATAAACTGTTGTTATTTATTTTATGAGCTGAGTGAAGTATATCTGATACTTCTATCATTGTACCTCTATTTTTTTCGCAAGTAAATTGTAAATTTATCTTTTCAAGTTGCTTATTACTCGATATTTAAAGAAAAATGTTACATGTATTCACTACTAATCATGCTGCTATTAATATTTTTATACATGTTAAGAAATTTGTTGTGATATTCTAAATGTGATATGAGTTTACACATTATTTTGATTAACTACTTAATCAAACTAATCAATTTAAATAGTTTCATTTACATTGGTGTAAGAGCAATCTATATTGTCATTTACTAACGAAAATCATTATAGATCACATCTAGATAAAAGTTAAACAATCCCGGGCTATAGAGTAGATTAATGCAATAATTTTTCCATTTAATTCATTATTACAAATCCATCGATTTCACTTCACTATAAGCATTAAACACTAATTCACTCATCTTTCATTGGGAAACTAGTCCCATTATCCCTAGTTGGAGCCACTACTTAAACGGAAAAGGAGCTGCCTCAAGGTCCAGACTGGGTGGTTTTCCCCCTATGTGATTTTCGAGGCCTCAACACTTTTTGGCGCTAGAAGGAGCGCATGCAGACTATGAATGGAAAGCAAGTCCAATCCAAAAACAAAAGGCCATTTTAAGAGCCATCCCCCCTCCAAATCTCCTACAACTTCCAGATCCCCTCTAGAATCTCCTACTTTTAGATCATAAGTTGTACAATCACCTCCCAAGTCTCCTAGAATACTTCATAAGGTAATCCTTGCAGATTATACTCTGGAATCACCAGAAATTACAGCTTTGATAAATAAATTGGAAGATGTCTCCATTTTAGCAGAAAATCTTGAATCATCCGAAGATTCTGAAGGAAGAATAACTTCTATTTTCAAGGAACTGGTATTTTAACTTGGTCCCAAAATGTGAAACTTGGCATCTTTCCATTTGAATTTCCACTTCAATCCCTCCGAAAGAAAACTGTTGCATCAAATTCCCAAACATCTACTAGTGAGATTACCTCATTCTCTCATTCACCAACATCTCCATTTCTTCCTTTTTCATTTCCTTTTTCTCTATCGTTCACTTCATTTATTTCCATTTCCTCCACACAAACAACTAGTGCTACCTCAAGTATTAATATCACAACTACCAATTGTTCTTTCATCACATACACCTCTCCAACTGTTACAATGGAAGCCAGACCGTGGTCTAATCTGGGAGTTGTTGAAATGCCAACACCACTTCACCCTCTACCAAAACATCTCGAAAGATGGATTCCCAAATTCAATCATGATGATGGGTTACTTGTTGAAGAACACCTTCATAACTATATGTTAGCCATGAATCTTAATGGGATAGATCAAGAAGATGTTGTTGTTCGATTATTCTCGTACACTCTTATAGGAGTAGCAAGGTCTTAGGAATTTTCATTACCAACCAATTCTATTACCAGTTGGGATATTTTTGAAGAACAATTTGTAATTAAATTTGGTGATGATCGGTCAACCACATCTCTTATTAATGACCTTTCTAATTTAAAAACAAATTCAGGGGAAAAGATAAAATATTTCAATTCCAGATTTAACAAATTGTTAAATAAAATCCCAGCTACTTCTAGACCTGGTGTCGATGTATAAATTGAATGGTATATTTCATCTCTTCCTTCTAACATAGGAATTTTTGTAGATAGATCTAATAAAAATACCTTGGTAGATAACATGAAAGAAGTTGTGTCTGTAGAGAAGGGTATAAATGCACTGGAAAAGAAAAATAGAAAGAGCTACATTTAAGGATGAAGTTAAAAAGAAAGCACCTAAATATCCCTTTGATCTTGAAGGCTTACAACAAGTCCTTAAAAATTTATCTAACGAGATGGTAGAGATCAAAAACCAAGTAACTGAATCCTCTTCCAAAAACCCTTTTAGACTATTTAGAAGAAGTCAACCACCTAATCCACAACCTCCAAACATGAACTCTAATGCAGAAAGTGATGATGAAGATGAAGAAGAAGCAGGATTTTCTGCTGATGAATTCCAAGATGAACTGTTAGATGATCCAAAAATACTTTATTATCATAGGATATAAAATTGAAATAAAATAATTATTAATTTAAGAAATTAAATTAATAATTATTATTCTAGAATGATTAATTAATTAATAGAGACAATTAGAAATTAGTATATTGTTGTAACAAGATATGGCTCTCCAAATGTGTCGTATCTTAGGCTCTATTTTAGGAGATTAGTTAGCTAGTTGGTTTTAATAGCATTTATTGTAAATGGACACTTTTTATTTAATAAGTGATCCATAATTAGAGCTAGTTAGGACATGGAGCTTATAAATAGCTCATTGCAAGAGTGTTTGTGTTGTTCAGGTGTAAGCTCTTGCAAATCAATTATGTAATTATTTTTTTCTGATTAATAAAATTATGTGTCTGAGGACACTTCTGCCATTATTGTGGTATCAGAGCTATGGTAATGTTGTAGTTGATTTGAGAAGGAGATTCCAGCAGTTGATTTGAGGAGAAGATTTCATCTCAACAAAGTCCTGGAAAACTCCATTCAGTTGGCCAGCAAAAGATTGGTATGGAAATTGTCCAGTTTTTGTTTAAAAAAGAAAATAATTTTTATCATTGATTTTAGATTTTTAAAATCTAAAAATCATTTTTTAGTATTATCAAAAATTGCCCCTGTTTTTTGAAATTTTTGTTACTGCTCCGCTTCAACATTGTTACTACTCCGCGTCACGGGGTTCCTTGAGTACAAGTTTTTCAAGTCCATTGGCGTCCTTTTGCATCTCCACAGAAACCTTCTGGTCCGACATCGTCAGATTGTCCAATTCCTCCTGATCAATAACCTCAAGGTTTCAGAGGTGCCATGAATCAAACAACGGGAGGCCACTGTCAGGCGCTCTTCGGAAGGATTCCAGCATTTCTCCCTGCTTTGAGTTAACCCGCCATAAAATCTCAGTCCAACAAGAAATTTCTGCGTTTTTCGAGCCTCAGCTTTGCAACTGGGAGTTTCTGACAGCTTAGTCAGGCATACTTCTATTTTTGTACTAAACACATCCAGCTGCACCGCTCACTGGATGGATTGGAAACTCTTTCCTATTTGTGCGTGTGAGAAGAGGGCAATACCTTGAGAGAGTTTCTCGATATACATCCATTCGATATTTTGGTTCCTGCTATTGTCTGAGTTGGACCAGGTAGTTTTTGTGAAGTTTTAAAAGGCACACTAGAATACACACAGATGGGTGGAAGCTATGGCCCGTTGTCGCAGACAGAAACAGAGTACCCATCTTTTTACGTCCACTAAACCGATCTCCGTATCTCCTTACTTGTTATGAAATGCATTGCATATATGAATTCAATGTATGTTTGAGTTTACCGAAATTTTGAATTTGCAATGTGCCATTAGACAATTTACGAACTCACAGATCAGGTGCAGAGGATCTATGGGACTTGAGCAAAGGGGTTGGACAAAGTCTGGTTGATTTCATTGGGCTACTGTATAGATTATGAACGAATAAAGCGTATAAACATAGCATTAGATATCCAGGTCTTAAAATAGCAATTTTTTCACCTCGAGCTGTTACAGGCTCTTCCTAACAGCCGGCCACAGGCACAGGTGCTGTAGAAGTCAGATTTTTTGCAGCAATGAGCACGCCAACATGCCAGCAATAAGACATATTTTTTAATTTTGTAACATTAGTGGAGTGATAAAGTTTTTGGGTTGTTTGTAATTTTAAAGTTTTTTGGGAGAGACAAGGAATATTTTTTTATCTGGAGGGATAAGGTATATTGTATTTTGGAGAAATCTCATGATTTTTTAATTTTGGAGTTTATCTTTTGTGGAGTAATAAGGGATATTTGTAATTGTTAGGGATTGAAAATTTTGGAGTAATAAGGAGACTTTAGTTGTGATTTGTTTTCGAAGAGATTATAACTCAAAGTATTTTTTACTTTGAGGGGGGGTAATTTTTTTTACCAGATTGTGCAAATGCACCATTGTAAAAATCAAATTTTGAAAGTTGCCTTGTAAAAATTTGAGAAATTGACTAGAGCCAAGTGCAAAGCTCAGTCAATTTTCTCCTGTTTCGACGACTATTCGAGGGTCAAGGCCAAGCCCCGATAGATCGTGCTTTTTTGTGTGGTGTGTTGTTTTGACTATCTTGTCCTTTCTATTCTGATTCTTGGTGCGACGCTTCAACGCTAAAATGTCTAAGTTGATTAATTTGTTTTCTGATTCCGACAAACTAGAAGGCACCAAATCTTATAAAACATGGCATCGACTCATCGAAAGCACACTCATTTATAATGAATTATGGCAAGGAATATGTGATGGCGATGTTAAGCCGAACAAACCCACAAATGCAGATGCACTGGCAAAATGGGAAATCAAGAATGCTAAAGCCTTAAGCTCTTATTAAATCGTCTGTGAATGATGAAGTATGTGCATATAGAGAATGCACAGATGCAGGACTGCCCTGAAACTTTTAAAGACCTCTTTGATACTCAGCCTGAATCAAAGAAGGTTGATCTACAATTAAAATTGTTGCAACAAAAATTAACTGAAGGTGGTGATGTTCTTGAATATCTCTCAAGACTTAAGAATATCAAGCAAGAAATTATCAATGCTGGTTTTCCTGCAATTGATGATAGCTTTATGGTCACAATTGTATTTGCTGGGCTTCCTTATTCCTATACGCACTTTTTAGAGACTTTACAAGTAACTCGGAAATTAGAAGAACTAAAGTTTGATGAACTTTGTGAAATGTTAAGTAAACATGATAAAACTTTTGGGAAGAAGAAGAAAGTTGGTGAAGATGTTTTTCTCACAGAGGCCAGCACTAGTAAGTCGTCAGCAGATAGTTCTCAAGGAAGAGGCAGAGGGAATCATAATCAAGCAACACATAATCGAGGTCGAAGCCAAAGCAGAGGCAACAATTTTAACAGAGGAAGAAATAATTTTCAAGGTAGAGAAAGGACAAGGATATAATAGTCAAGGTAGAGGACAATCTCAAAATAGAGGTCAAAGCAGAGGTAGAGGACAATCTTCAGGAAGAGGAAGAGACTTAAGTCAAATTGTGTGTCGAAGATGCAACAAAGTTGGCCATTATGCTGAAGATTGTCAAACTTCACTTAATAAAATTCCCAAGTTTCAGCAGCATTCAGCACAATTTGCAAATGATCAAGATGAAGATAGTTCAGAATATGTTTTTACTTCCTCACCAGCATCACAGATTTCATCTCATCTTAGAAGTGACTATGAAGATGCCTGGATCTTGGATTCCGGGGCAACTTAGCACATGACTTGTCGACGTGATTTTTTCTGGAATTTTCAAGAATGCCAACTTAATTCAATTTTTCTTGCTAATAATACAAAACATACTCCTTATGGAAAATGAGTAGCAAAAGTTTTTCTCCCTGACATTGGAGAAAAAATGATTTCCAATGTATGGTATGTTCCTAGTTTCAAGAAAAATTTGCTCTCATTAGTCACGATTCGACAACCAGGACATCAGGTGATTATGGAAGATGGTTTAGTGAAGATTAATTCAGTGAAACAGAACTTGAAAACAGTTATGACAGGTTATGAAGATGGAAAACTGTTACGGATGAAAGGGACAGTTATTCCAAGGCATTCTGATTTTGCAGGAGCAGTGACTACAGGTATTTCACCTATAAGACTATGGCATGTAAGATATGGACATTTGAATTTTGAGAGTCTTTCTCAATTGCAGAAACAAGGAATGGTTAAAGGAATTCCCACTTTCAAAAGGGAAATGCAAAATGTGAGGCTTGCATTTATGGCAAACAAAATCAAGAAAGTTTTCCAACAAGTTCATGGCGTGCAAACAGGCGGCTACAACTAACTAGTTCATAGTGATGTTTGTGGTCCACTACAAACTTCATTTGGTGGTTGCAAATATTTCTTACTATTCATTGATGATTTCAGCAGAATGACTTGGGTTTATTTTTTGAAGAACAAGTCAGAAGCATTTGATAAGTTTAAAATTTTTCGCCAACTTGTTGAAAATGAAGTCAGAGAAAAGATAGGTACTCTTAGGACAGATAATGGGGGACAATTCACTTCAAATGAATTCAAAACTTATTGCAGTGAAAATGGCATAAGACGACATCTTACTAATGTTTACACTCCACAACAAAATGGAGTAGTCGAAAGTATGAATTGCACTTTGTTAGGAATGGCGAGATCCATGTTAACTTTCAAGAGGTTAAGCCCAACATATTGGGCAGAAGCAATTCATACAGCTATCTACTTAAGAAACAGATCTCCAACTGCTTCTTTAGACAAAATCACACCTTATGAAGCTTGGTTTGGTTTCAAACCTCGAGTTAAACATCTTAGAGTTTTTGGGTCAGTGTGTTATGCCTTAGTTCCGAAAGAAAAACGAACTAAGCTTGACTCACGAAGTTTAAAATGCACAATGATTGGCTATTCTGATGAGAAGAAAGGGTATCGTCTTTTGACCAATGGAAAATTCATTGTGAGCAGGGATGTCATTTTTGATGAAACAGAGAGTAAGAGTGCTGAAGAAATTGAAAATCTTCTTCACAAGTTAGAAACTAAAGAAAGTAAAAGAAATGAAAAAATCAAAGTCAACCAACTTCACCAAATTGGTATGAACTTGATTTTCCTTCCTCTGAAGATGAGTCATCTACATCAACAACATCATCTGGGTCTTCAAGCAGTTCATCCACATCTCCAAGCAGCAACAATTCTTCTGACAGTGATTCTCCACACTCTTCACCTGAACAACGAACATCAGTTTATATTAATCCTCTTTACAATGATGGAGACTTTACAGAAGCACAAACAAGTGAGCACCAACTACCAAAATGGGCAGTTCAACTTTTGAAAGATGTAAAGCCTGATGAACAGAATAAAACTGGCACTAGAAGAGCACATAGAAGTGAAGGCAATTTTGCCTTGATAGCAAATGATTTTACTGAACCTTCCACATACAAAGAAGCAGTAAAACATAAAGAGTGGAAACAAGCTATGGTTGAAGAATATCAAGCAGTAACTGATAACAACACTTGGAAACTTGTTGATTGTCCAGCAAATGTTAAACCCATAGGATGCAAATGGGTTTACAGAATTAAGTATAATCAAAAGGGAGAACTTGACAAGTATAAAGCTCGACTTGTCACAAAAGGTTTTGCGTAGTAGGAAGGCATTGATTATGAAGAAACTTTTGCTCCAACAGCAAAATGGAACACCATCCGATTAACACTTGCATTGGCCGCTCAAAAAGGATGGAAACTTCATCAAATGGATGTGAAAAGTGCTTTTCTCAACGGGGATTTACAGGAGGAAGTGTATATGACCCAACCACCAGTTTTTGAAGTTGAAGGACAAGAACATAAAGTCTGCAAATTGATCAAGGCTTTATATGGATTAAAACAAGCTCCCCGAGCTTGGTATGCAAAGATGGATGAATACCTTAAGAAAGTTGGTTTTCAACGAAGTGAATCTAATGATACTTTGTATGTGCGGCAACAGGGAAAATATCTGGTAATTCTTGTTATGTACGTAGATGATTTGATCATTACTGGCAACAATGATGATTATATTGCACAGGTGAAAAAGGAGTTACAAGCGGGTTTTAAGATGACAGATTTGGGATTACTTCACTACTATCTTGGAGTTGAAGTCTTCCAAAGTCCACATCATGTTTTCATTTCTCAGAGTAAGTATGCAGCAGAGGTTCTTCAGCGATTTGGCATGCAAGATTGCAAGCCCGTTCTCACCCCCATGGAGCAAAACTTGAAACTTTCAAAATTTGAAGGGGGGGAAAGGTGGATAGTACAACTTACAGACAGTTGATTGGCAGCTTGATTTATTTGACAAATACTCGTCCTGATCTATCTTATGCAGTCAGTATTCTTTCACGTTTTATTCAGGAACCACGAGATAGCCACTGGAATGCAGCCAAAATAGTTCTTCGATATATCCAAGGAACAAAAGATTTTGGTCTTCTTTACACAAAGACTAAAAATTTTGTACTTGGTGGATATTCTAATGCCGACTTTGCTGGGAGTATTGATGATCGAGCATCAACATCAGGTTATTTAATGATATGGGGTTAGCAGCAGTATCTTGGAGTTGTAAGAAACAAGCTACAGTGGCCACTTCTTCAGTAGAAGCAAAGTACATTTCAGCATGGGAAGCAGCATGTGAAATTGTTTGGTTGCGCCGAATTTTGCAGGATTTGGGCA
>APFE030048628.1:30324-49808 GCA_000404065.3 Pinus taeda
GCTCAGAAAAGATAGAAAAGATAGATCAACGCCTTAGAATTCAGCCTCTTCGAGGGGGAAACCTCCTTTACATTACATAAATGAACAATTCTTGGATGATACAAATGAAAAAACCTCCTTTATATATATAGGAGTCTAAGAGGTCATAACATAATCAGAGCCGACATAACAATAATAATGTAAGGGCACAATAATAACAATAGTGGGCTTCTATGGGGCACAATAGTAACAGTATGGGCACTACATGGGTACATCAATATAATAAGTGGTTTGTAATAATAACAATAAGGGGTTACACTAGTAGTATAGGGGCCTAACATGCCCCTCTCCTTCAAAAAGTGTTGTCCTCAATGCTTGAGTAGTTCTTGATGCTTCTGTATAAAATTCTTGTCCTCCCATGTTGAATCTTCATCGAGTAAGTTCTTCCACGTGATGAGCTACTCTAAAATTGATCGATTTCGTCGCTGTCGGGTTCTATTTTCTGTGACTGCTCAAGGTTCAAATATGATTTTTCCTTCCTCTTCAATTTCTGGCAATATTGTTTGAATTGGGATCTTTTGCAACTTTCGAATAAGTGGCCATACTTCTTCGTCCTTCCTCCATTCATCCCTTGCTTCGTTTATCCAATATGGTTGGATAATAGAAATAGCACAAAACAATGCTTCCACATCCTCATCCTTGAAGAGTCTTCCCATTCGGTAAGGTCACCATTTTTTAAGTGCATGTAGTATTGCCAACATTTCCTTCTCATAAGTAGCTTTCTTGAGATGTAGCAGTAAAAATACCTAATCACCTACATCAAAATATTTTTCACTATGATGTTGATCTACCTGTTGTTTCATTTGATTTTGCACCGAAGTGGCGTTATCCTTTAAAATTTGGAGAACTTGTCGTTGATGCTTGATGTGATCTTTCACTACTTAAACCTTTTTCTTCTTGATATGTCCTTCTATATATGGAGTTTGAGGAGTTGTAATTTCTTCCAATCCTTTAAATATATGGTCGGATTCATTTCTAGATGCTCGATGTGATCTTTCACTTCTTGAACATTTTTCTTCTTGATATGTCCTTCTATATTGATAGTTTGAGGAGTGCTAATTTTGACCAATGAATTACAAGATATGGGGATTCATTTCTTCTTTCTCGATGTGATATTTCACTTCTTGCACCTTTTTCTTCTTAATATGTCCTTCTATCTTGAGAGTTTGAGGAGTGGTAATTCTTGCCAATGCTTTACAAGATATGTTTTGATTCATTTCTTCTTTCTCTAGGGTGGGGTCTTGGCGTATATCCTCTTCTTCTGATGTTTCTTGATCCTTTTCTTCCTCCTTTTAATATTCTATGTAAAATAATTTCTTCTCAGCACACTTATGACCTTTAGTGCATTTGTTATCACAACTGTAACAAAGCCCTTTTTCTCTTTTTTCTTCCAATTGTTGTGGTGTAACCCTTGTAGGTTGTGGAAGGCTAGGAGAAACAACACTTCCATATTTATAGTTGTGAGGGGTATGCTTCCTCATTTCCATAATTTTTCTTTCCACTATGTCACAAAGCCCTTTTACTCTTTCCAATTGTTGTGGTGTTGCTCCAAAGAAGGTGTTGCTCTTTGTATCCTCATAATGTGCTATCATTTCCTCCGTGAAAATTGACCACGTAGCAAGTTGTTTACGAGAACAAAGCCCTTCATACCATAAAAATTGATCCGGTTCTAAATATGAAGATGCAATACATACCTTTTGTAACAGTGGTACACCATGTAGATCAAAATATTGCTCCATCAGAAGTATCCAATTTACCGGATCCTTGCTATCAAACTTCCTCATCTTTCTTTTTCTGGATTTTAGGAGCTTGATCTTGAAATGACTGTAACTCTGTACTTTCAGATCTTTAAGTTCTCAAAATTGTGACCTGGAGTAGCCCACTGCATCCTCTTTCCAATGCCACCAGTCTGTTCCAAATTGGATTCTCCAAGAAAGAGTTATGCGCAGTCTCCCAAGATGACCTGATTATAGACATTTCTAGAAGAGGAGCTTGTATGAAGTGCCACATGTCACTGTTACAACTTTTGGATCTGTTTGGAATGTAATTCAGGAGTCTTCAAAAAATCCAACTTTCTCAAATCATATCACAGCAAATATAGTGCAAAAAGCTCCGAAATTTGGACCCGAGATTTAGCGCGATTTCTTCTCAAATGGGTTTTTTTAGCTTCTGAAATGATGCAGAAAAAAAGTTATAGCGAAAATGCCATGATGACTTGTTTGGAGCAGTGAAACTCTAGAATCCGAAGCTCTGATACCAAATGTTATGAAACCAGCTCAAGAAAAGATAGACAAGATAGATCAATGCCTTAGAATTCAGCCTCGTTGAGTGGGCAACCTCATTTACATTACATAAATGAACAATTCTTGGATGATACAAATGAAAAGACCTCCTTTCTATATATAGGAGTCTAAGGGGTCATAACATAACCAGAGCCAACATACAATAATAATGTAAGGGCACAATAATAATAATAGTGGGCTTCTATGGGGCACAATAGTAACAATATGGGCACTACATGGGTACATCAATATAATAAGTGGTTTGTACTAATAACAATAAGGGGTTACACTAGTAGTATAGGGGCCTAACAGAATTCTCTTGAACATATCGGCAACACTGAAATGGATTGGTAGCGTTAACCCCAAAGATGGATGGTATGACGGACCAATGGTAGTATGATCAGTGAATAGAATAACCCAACCTGACTCAATCATGGTGATGGAGTGAAAGTGTCATGTTCAAGAGTGACTCGCTACCAATAAAGTTTCTTCAATTTTTCTTCCCAATTTTGCCCAGTCATTGCTGACTAGTACCTCTTTATTTTTATCAAGCTTGAGGAGGATAACATATGCTTGTTCTATAATTTTCCCTTCCGGAAAACCCGTTGCTATGTTTTAACGAGCCTAGCAACAATGAAACTCGTTCTTGTCCTCTATGGACAAGTTTGTCACTGTTGTTTTTAACGAGTTTAACGACAAAGACAACTCAATCCTTTTTCAATTTTAGAGAGTATAAAAAGCGACGGAAAGGAAACTCCAGTGATCCTTTTTCGTCATATAATCCCTTAAGCTCGAAAAAGTATAAAATAATATAAAATGGATGAATTTTCGATAGTTTTAATGAGCCGAACAAAACAAGCACTCGATCTTTTTGTGTAATAATCCCTCAGGTCCAAAAAGATTAAAATCTAGAGGAGGGATAGCACTTGCGATAGCTTTAACGAGCTGGAGAGGCCAATTGCTCGAAAATCTTTTCATATTTTACGAGTCAGATGAAAGGAGCTTAAAGGAGACTCATTTTTGAGGAACGAGTGATATTTTCGTGTAGCAGTTGATTCCAGGTAAGGTTTGGAATTTCCAATCATGGTAGTGTCACAAGGATGGCTAACAGAATCACTCATTGTAGCTGTTCCTCAAAAGGGTAAACGATCAAATGGAGGTGTATGATCGGCTAAAACAGAGTGGAGGTGATGGTAAGAACATGACCAAGGCTCAAAAAGCTGATGATAATGCATTCACAATGGTTATTTAGTAGAGGTTCGTTCATTTTTTAGTGAGCTTAAACTCTGGTGGAACATATGCTCATTGATCAGGTTTAATTTTTAACAAGATTGAACTTTGCATAAAACTGCTTGTTGCAGGTTTACTTTTTAACAAGCTTGAACCCTCTGGTAACACTGCTCGTGGCCTGGTTTATTTTTTAATGAGCTTGAACCATGCGACAACATATGCTCAGATTCAATTTCATGTTTATATAAGCTTGAAATGAAAAGCTATGCTTGTTATAAGTTCGCATGCCCCCAGCATAATAACACAATTCAGGGTGCATGCCCCCCAAGCTTCATTGCATTCAACATGGTGGTTGGAATGAAGGTTTACCTTCGAGATCTTTGA
This sequence comes from Pinus taeda, assembly GCA_000404065.3. Taxonomy (NCBI): domain Eukaryota; kingdom Viridiplantae; phylum Streptophyta; class Pinopsida; order Pinales; family Pinaceae; genus Pinus; species Pinus taeda. The sequence continues at coordinate 34,260 of APFE030048628.1, forward strand.
AAGAATCAACTTGGATTTGGAAAGGGATTTGTTTCATTTTTTAATGAGGTTGACACAGTAAAGAACTATCCTCATAATCCACCGTATTTACAGTATTTGATAGAAAATAAAAAATTGAAGGATGATTAAGGTTGCTGGAATAGTCTTCATAGTAATCCGGAAGATGGGAACAATGGTGGTAATGTCCCCATGGTGGCTCTCCTATCATCATTTACTGAATGATTCCTTCATCTATAGAATGTATATGTGACCAAGGATCTGAAGAGATACCATATTCCTTAGACCTATCTATCCAAGCACTCGATAAGCATTGATTTGGGTTTGCCCCTGAGGCCAAGAAAATTTATTGCTACAATATTTCTAAAATGGCAATGATCCATGCTGCCAAAATGTTCAGGAATATTCTGAATCTAGAAGATATCATATTGCAGGTTCCCACCGTGGCCACTTTCGCCAGACTGTTTGGAGGCAGTAGGGGAAAAGTACCCATCAATGTAGGGTCTTTTAGGAGGCCTACTCCGATATTTTGAAGCGACTGAGAGCTTCCGTGGATCATCGGAATGCTTCTCGTAACTTGTGAACTGCTGGGGAGAAAGGTTTATTGGTCGACGATTGTAATCCTTCCTTGAAAAGGAAATGAAATCTTTTTGAAGTATGTCGACACAACAACAGCCATAGCATAAATCCAGGGCCTTCCAAGTAGGATGTTGTAATCGAGGTTTCCATTGATAACTTCAACATCAATTTCTACTGTTTTCCCCCCTAGTTTGACCTGCAAGTTACTTATAATCCCATATGGAGTGTATGTTCATCCATCAAATTATTTTAATGTCGTTGACGATCGCGACAAGGGTGGTGAGCCTAAATTTTTCTAGCAACTCATTGACATAATACATGTAGATGCCCCCTCATCAATAATTGTTCAACGAACAGTTTTTTTGAGGGCTTTCACTTGGATGAGGAAAGCGAGTTGACTTGGTAGCTGAGGTTCATATCCTTTATGATTAAAGGCCACAAGATTGGAATCCGCTGGGTCAATCCCACCTATTGCTAATAATAGAGCCTGCTTTTGGGAGGGGCAATTTTACGGTACCTCAAGTGTCGACATAGCAGATGGCGATTGGGCTAGGTCCTCTACTATATTATAATTTTGTGCTGCTCTGCCACGAGGATTAAATGTCGATTTGTGTACTACTCCCTTTGGCGGCTTTATCGTTATCTTAGGAATGATGGGTGGCACAACTTCGGTCGAAGTTGTCGTCGAACTACTAGGTTGATTAGTAGCCTTGTTTTTCGACAGCTGTGGATTCCCATAATCTTTATTCCTTGTCGATATTAAAGCATCTTTTTGTTGTTTTGAAATGGACAACATAAGCACTTGGGATGGGAAAGCATTTTCACTAGCAACGAGATTGGTTCCTAGGTTTGGAAACGGATCAGTCAATACCACTGAGGTTTTTGAACCCTTAAAGAGTTTCTTAACTTCAGCTTTATGTGGACAATCTCTCGTCCAGTGATCCTCATCACATATCTAACACCTCGCAGGGGGTTTCCTTTTCCCTGAAGGGTTTGCAGAATATGTTTAGGAGACGACTCCTCCTGTTTCTTATTTTTCCCTTTCTTTTTCTTCTTGCCCCCTGGTTGCTTTGGTTCTTTGCCTTTGTGAGTCGACACAGCATTTACCTCCAAGGCGAGAAGTTCTTCATTTGCATTTTGACTAGAAACTTTTTGAGCTTTCTTCGATGTAGCCTTTACGGTTTTCATGCTAGTCGTACCTATCACATCATCACTGGCATGAGAGTCTTTGTTTTATTTAGGAGGAGGAACAGAAAACTTCGGTCTAGGAGCATCAGGGATTTTGTCGTAGAGCATGCCAAACTAAGTATAGATCAAGTCTAGATATTGTGCACGAGCAATGACTTGCTCTTCGGTGATGACTCCTCCCTTTGCCACATCTTCTGTAATAGAAGGAAATAATGACTTAATAAACCATTCATCTAGCAGCTGATCAGGAACATATATTTTTACCATTCTACGGCGACGTCGCCATTCATGAATATGATCAGATATGTGAGTGGCCATTGTCTGTTTGAAATTGGTAAGAAGCTTTGTTCCTATTTTGTGCCTTATTGGTAACTGAAAATGGGTTAAAAAGGTTGTGTCAAGGGTGCTGAAGTTATCAAATGAAGCTCTAGGCAATTCAATGTACCATTTTGCTACCGGACTAGTTATCATTCGCTGAAAAAGGCGAGGCCTAATCGAATCTTCATTTAGAGTGTTGGATGAACACCACAAATGAAAGGTCATCACATGATTCAACAGGTATTCACTTATATTTCCATTAAATTTAGGAATATCTGACGGAAGTTTATGAGGAATCGCTGGCCACCAAGGGGCATAAGCAATTGGATCGTTTGTTGGCCGATTTAGATCTAGTAACTCTAAAGTCTCCACGAAGGGAACCTGTTGATTCATGTTCGGTGAAGCATACCCAGGATAAGATGGGATTGCCTGAGTAGTGGGTCTTTGCATACCAACATAGTGCATTTGATGCTGATAACTTTGGTAAGGTTGATGGGTATAACCATTATGAAATGATTGATGTTGATCGTTTTGAATATATGGCTGCCCTTTACTTGCAAAGATTTGTTGCTCAGATCCTTGGTAAACTTGTTGGAATTATGGTTGTTGATATTGCACCAGCCATAGTTGTAAAACCATTTGTTGTTGTCCAATACTAGATATTTGACCAAGATGAGGGGTAATAGTACCCGTTTGAACCTAGGTCGCTCTGGTTAGGGAGCTACTAATGGATGAGTGTGGTTGTGTCATGGAGACATGAGGCTGTTGTATTACAACCTGAGAAACTTGAGGTTGGCATACAACAGGCAAGGCTTGTACTTGTGACACTCTCACACTGGCCGGTGTAGGGTGATCCTGGCTCCAAAATGCAATGGAGTACTGGATGAAGGATCCTCCACAACCTCTTCTATAGCAATCAATCCAGGTGGGAGAGGTAGACCGTTAGGTCCATAAAATATTTCTGGTGCTCAAGAAGGTATAGACTCTGCAGCGACAGTTGTTGGAGAGGTAACACCTTCTGAATAAGCTGTAGATGTAGCCAGTTTAGGAATATAATCATTTATCGTTACACTAGGATCAATTCTAATGTCCTCTTGTGGTCGCGAAACTTCTTCTGTAAAGGCAAGGGTACCAGAGATGGTTGGAGTAACCAAAGTCCCTGAGGATGTTGGAACACAAGTCCCAAGCAATCCAGGGAACTTTGACCCAGTTAAACGAGTTCGCTTTGTCCGGAATAGTTTTGTTTCTAGAGTCAAAGATGGTTGACTCATTAATCTCTGCGAATGACAGGGTTTAGATTGACTTTCTTCCATGATTGCAGATTACTCAATCAACTCAAAATAAGGGAAAAATGATTTCTAATTAAATGAATTTTAGACACTTTGACACAACTTGCTTTTTCAATTTTTAAGAGTCGAGGAAAAGCTAAAGATGAATCTAGTTGCCTTCGATTTTTAATGAGCCTAAAGTGACAAGTGCTCGGATGGACCTTTTCCTTTAAGGAGTCTGAAAAGGAATGAAAGAGACTACTCTGGAAATCTAGATAGAGGGATTACCAAACCAATCGCAAAACTACAGAATACCTTTTATGGTACGACATTCAATCTTCCTGAATGCTGTGTTCAGTGTATTGTGATCCATAGGGTGGCAGACACAGCTTCCTAAGGATAAAGGATATAGCCTATTGTGGTCTCCCAATATATACTCGACTGTATGTGGGAGCACAAGTCCGTACTGGCACTTGTCGTCTCAAAGAGGAGGAATCACCCGACCTACGATGAAAGTGATAGTTACCAGGCTTTATGATGCTGGAGTACGTTTCTGGCCTAGACTTCTAAATGTTGTGCATTAGGTTCCAAATCAATTTTATGTTCATTGAATTTATTTTACAATTGATCTTTCTTAAGAAGTTTGCCTTTCAAGTTCACCATGTGATGTAGATATACAATTCCTAAAATGCAATATAAGATTATAAACAATTGTTTAATCTTCTTTTTGTAATGAAAATCCTAGCTACTAAGGAAATAGAAGCAGGATTCTTTCAACATAGAGAAGAGAGCATACACTAGATGCACTATCCTAAATCAAAATCAACAAGCAGTCTAAATGCAAATGCACGTGCATGTTTTTGTTTTCAATTTCTTAATGTGTGAATGAAAAAAAGAATGCTAAGTACAAATCTGAATTGATTCAAGCGACAATACTAATGATTTTCTTTTCAGAAGACGAAAGGAAGATAATGATGACACTTTGCGATTTTGAATTGAAAACTGCTTTCGACACTTGAAAAACTATTAATTCAAATCAAATACAAGAGTAACAGTGTAATCAACCATCAAGAATAGTAGGATTCTTTTCTTTGACTGAAAATGACACTTGCAACACTTCCAAATCAAAAGACAATATTTTGATTACGCTACTTCTTTGTAAAGGAGAACCGTAAATGGAGAACAATATATAAAAACATTTACACTTATTTGTACTATGGAGGCTGAATCATGCAAAGGAAGGGAGTTTCCATAGTGGTATACTAATCACAAACAACAAAATGCCTGAATAAGGCTGAAGAGAGTGAAATCAAGAACTATCAGAATGAAGAAACTAATCAAAATCCTAGAAGTTGACTCACCCCCCTGCAATCATCTATATATGGATCCCTCATCCCTAGGCGAATTCAGAGAGGCAAGTGTCACATGAGAAGTTTCTGGAAGATTCCATGATCACCACCTTGCAAATTGTCTCTTCCATTTGTCTACTCTCGCCCATCACACCCTACAGAAGGGCTTTCTAGTATGCATCACACTTTTTGCACTGAGCAGGTGAGATGCATCACACCCTTAGCACTAAGCAATCTGTATGGTCCAATTTTGACCAGTTCTGAGCAATTTTCTGTGGAGAACTTCTGGGAGATGATGTAATCAGCTGACCTTGTTCCTTTAGGGAATGAAACAACACTTTTAGGGAGTCAGAAGTCCTTGGTTTATGGGCATATGTGTTACTGGGAATAGTGTCCACTCGGAGCTTCTATTCCCACTAAGACTGGTAGCTATCTTAGAAACAAACAAGTAAAGACTACTTTCGTTTTCCTTTGTGAAAAATAGATAAGAGTGGAACAAAGGACACCAACCTTAGTCTTGGGCTTGGTTCCTTACTTGATTCCTCTCCTTCCTAATAGATCTTTACCACTTCTTCTTCGTCTGCCCAGCTTCAAAGAGCACTTGTGGAATCAAAGCAGCATAATACTATCGAAGAATAGAGATCTATATTCATAAATAACACAAGATCAGATATGTATTAACCACAGAAATGCATATACAATCAAACATACAAGAATATGGAGGAAAACTTGAATAACTTTATTAATATCAAGAATAGCAAGAGGATTACAACCAATAGTTCTGATCCAGCATCATCCTCCAGCAAGAAAGCCCTTCTTCACCTCAAGTAAAGCTTAGATCACCCAACTCTATGAAGTTTCACCAGAAAACCAACAATACTTCTCTACAAGATACAAGATTCCAGCCTCCGGATCACTCTGATGAGGGATCCATATAAAGATGATTGTAGGGGGGTGAGGCATCTTCTGGGGTCTTGATTAGTGTCCTCTCTTTGATAGTTATTGATTCCACTTGGAGACTGATGATCTCTTACTCATCCCTGGTCGAAAACAAAGAGGCAAGTGTCAGAGGGGAAGCCTCTGGAAGATTCTATGATCTTCCACCTCGTAAACTATTTCTACCATTTTTCCATTCTCATCCATCGCACCCTACAGAGGGGCCATCTAGTATGCATCACACCCTTTACACTAGGAAGGTGATATGCATCGCACCCTCTGCACTGGGTATTCAGTATGGTCCAGTTTTGACCATTTATGAGCAGTTTTTAGTGGAGAACTTCTGGGAGATGATGTAATCAGCTGACCTTGTTCCTTTAGGTAGTGAAGCAACACTTTTAGGGAATTAGGAGCCTTTAGTTTATGGACATTTATGATTGGGGTTGCAGTGCCCAAAAATGTCTATAAAAGTTTCCCCTTAAAGCATGAGGTTGTTAATCTTTTGATGTCGGGTGAAATGCTTTATCATGAGGATCCGAAATTTTTTCGAGCTGGGAGGTGACCTGTAATAAGATACAATAAAATACATTATCTTCATAATATTTTTCATGATCTAGCTGAGGTGGGGATTCCCATGCTCAGCTTTATAAATTCATTTTCATGTACATATGACCGACAATCGTCTGTGTAGCAGACTGATGATTCAGACTCATCATCCTTTGATTCAGATGATCATATGTTTGGCAATGATGTACATTTGATGTCTTTATATTCTTGAATATATCACAGCCCGGATGGATGAAACTAGATCCATGGTCTTCAAAAATCGTTCAATCTTCACTCAGAGTACAAGTCGATCCATGTGGAAAAATGTTCTGGAGTCAAACATGGAAGGACATCACCTGATTACCAACCAATGATGTAAGTTGTTAATAGGCGCGAGAGGAATCACCAATAATGACAATGACCCTCAAGGTACTACAGTACAATTCGTGCGGTGTGAAAAAGGACTTGGCGTCAAAAACCACACAAAATCTCTCGGTCGAAGGCCATTAATGTAAACCTGTCACCAAAAGTGAGAAACTTGCCATTGAGGTATGCAAGATTCAAAGTACTGAAATGGTTGTTCCTAGGTCGACTTCTTGGATAATGAGCTGATGTCGACAATAAGTGACCCGTCGTAGGAGGGCCTTAATGAATCTGACATCTACAACACGGAACGAAGCAAACAATTTTGGAGGTGAAAACGATCTGATGATATAGGGTTCAGGGTGGTGGTCATGAAAGAATGGAGAGTGAATGTATTGCAGTGGGTGAGACACAGGTGAATTATCTGAGTGACTTCTCTTGAACATATCGGTGACACTGACGATGGATTGGTAGCATTAACCCGAAGTATGGATGGTGTGATGGACCAATGGTGATATGACCAGTGAACGGAACAACCCAACCTGACTCGGATGCGGAGAAAAAGTGTCGTGTTCAAGAGTGACTTGCTACCAATAAAGTTTTTTCAAGTTTTCTTCCCAATTTTCCCTAGTCATTGCTAACCAATACCTCTTTATTTTTTTCAAGCTTGAGGAGGATAACATATGCTTGTTCTATAATTCGCCCTTCGGGCAAGCCTGTCGCTATATTTTAATGAGCCTAGCGACAGTGAAACTCGTTCTCACCCATTCGGATGAGTTTGTCGCTATTTGGTTTTAACGAGTTTAAAAACAAATATAACTCGGTCCTTTTCAATTTTAGAGAGTCTGAAAGGGACGAAAAGGAAACTCCAAAGATTCTTTTTTGTCATATAATCACTTAAGTATGGAAAAGCGTAAAATAATACGAAAGGGATGGATGTTCGGTAATTTTAACGAGCCGAACAAGACAAGCGTTCGATCTTTTTGTGTAATAATCCCTCAAGTCCAAAAAGATTAAAATCTAGAGGAGGGGTAGCACTTCCGATGACTTTAACGAGATGGAGAGGCTAATCACTTGGCAATCTTTTCATATTTTATGAGTCAGTTGAAAAGAGCTTAAAGGAGACTTGTTTTTCGAGGAACGAGTGATGATTTTGGGTAGCAGCTAATTCCAGGTAAGGTTTGGAATTTTCCAATCACGACAGTGTCACAAGCATGGCTAATAGAATCACTCTTCGTAGATGTTCCTCAAAAGGGTAAACAATAAAATGGAGGTGAATGATCAGCTAAAAACAGAGTGGAGGTGATGATGAGAACACGACCAAGGCTCAAAAGCTGATGATAATGCATTCACAATGGTTATTTATCAGAAAATTGGTTCATTTTTTAATGAGCTTAAACTCTGGGGGAAAAATTTTCTCATTGCTTATGTTTATTTTTTAACGAGCTTGAATTCCACGTTAAAATTTCTCATGCCAGTCATATAATAAGATATCTCATCTAAGATGCCATTTTTTATGGGGCTTGCTCCTTTTAAAGCTTTGCCACGGATCCTTTCTTTATGCAAGCTAGGAAATGACCAACCTTACGAGTTTAAAGGGTTAGAGGAATCTTATTGGGGTCACCTCCACTCACATAACTTTGACGAGGGAATCTTACTCCAGTCTAATCCCATTTTCATAAATGGATGGGTGTGTTAGACTAGTCATATATCCTCCGCGGAAACCTACTCTATACCCAAGGTTTTCCTGTCGAAACAGACCAGGGTGCATACCCCCTGGGTTTCAGTCATATCCTTTTGAATAACTCGCACTCATCAGGTGGATGGACTGGAGATCGATGAGACATTACTTGCGTGAAAAGACCATTTATGGATGGCATTTGACTATTTTCTATGTGTGAACTGGGGAATGACAGTTGGTCTACGAGCTTGACCACTCTGCCTTCATGCGGAAAACACATTACTCTAAAGAGTGAGGAGACGACAACTCCCGTGCAATAAATATAGTCATGCCCAAGGAGTAGATTATAATCCAGGGGTCCTTGGACTACCATCATGTTCATGTGAATGGTTTTCATTCTCAAAGTAATGGGCACATTGGGAAGGATCCCTAACGGTCGACTAGTTCCTTTGTCAAAGCCTATCAGATTTCTCATTTCAGGCAAAAGCGATGGTGAAGCAAGCGCTTTCCAAGAAGTTGAGGAAAGGATACTCATAGAAGCCCCTTCATCTATTATGGTACCAGCCATGACCATTTTGTAAGCTTGTACAATTATTTTGAATGGTACACTAGCTGGTACACGGGGTCTACCTAGTAGATTCCAATCGAAGGAAATGACTAGGTTGCTTGGAGGTGGGACTGAATAGACGGTCATATATGACTCTTATGAACTTCCTTCCTACAGTAAAGGAATGGGTAGACTACCCCCAAGTTCATCGGAGTCTGTGTTTACGAAACGAATTTGAACGGTGTCGTTCTCTTTCTCTTCAGTGATGGTATCATTCAAAGATGAACCTTCTGAAGGCAAAATCGGGTCAACTGCCACCTCAACCTTATGACTTTCGTCTGGTATGGACTCAGAGGGTTCATTTTCAATAATAGATGTTTCGGCCGACCACAATGGCGTTCCAGCTGGATTTTCAACCAGTGGTGGTGTTGGATACCTATACCAATAGGTTTCATATTTCATGATTGACAAATTCAAGTGCCAAATATGCTCTACTTTGCTGCTACAAAGGTTCCATATTTGCAAGGAAAGACAAGGTGTGTACATGCCTTCATGCCTATTAAAGTTTTGATGGATGACCCTACAGTCTAATCTGGATCATGCCATGTTTTCAATTTTTGTTGTAGAATAGAGAAAGAAATCTGTCCAAACTGTTTAATCTTGGCAGATCAGTAGTTAGGCAGAGAAAACTAAGGTTCCCAACTGCTTAATCTGGGGCCTTGGAAGAAATAAGGGTAGTGTTAGATAGAAAATCAAAGCAAAAAGCCAAGGGAAAAGAAAAGGCACATCAAGGGTCTGCAAGTCCAAATGCACCCTCCAAGAAGAAACAGAAAATGCTAGGCAAAATATTTGGGTAGGTAGATGGGGTTGCAGAAGTGGTGTTCCTTCCAAGCTGAAACTTGCAAACCAGAAACAAGGAAAACAACATAGTGGAGCATGTCTGACTTCCCTTTTTCCCTTTCTTTACCACTCATTACTAACATCCCTTCACGAGTTGTGATCATAAGAGAGACTCAAGGTTTTATGTTGGTTCTTATGGCCTTTAGAAGCCACATTTCTTGTGCAAAGTTCTTTTCATTTTGATCTACTCTTTAAGCTAGGTTGTCTCGAAGAAAACCTAGTGATACCACTCTTCATTCACCTTCTCCCTCCATATTAACCTCTAACTCTATTATCTAGCTCCCTATGCTTCACTTTCCCTACTATTATAACACCATGGTGTATAAACCCTAAAAAATGTATAAATATCCCCTCCTTGGCATTATAGCCATAGGTTTCACTACTAGGGCATTGGATTAACAGCTGGTTAACCTCAAGAACCCAAGCCTAACCCCTTTTCTCTATTAGAACCTATCTACCTAGCCAACTCTCCATTTTTGCCTAAAATGCCCTTGAAATAACCCTTTTTGCACCCTTATACCCACCAAAAGGCAAATAATGATGAAATCCACTTTCCCCGCCCTATCCTAAGGTCGGGAGCCATTATGTGGCTTTTCATGAAATTTTATTAAACCCGCCCATCCTAAGTTTTGTCCTTCATATGCTTTATGCGAAAAATTTCATGAAAAACCTTTATTTTCGCCTTGTTCTAAAGTTGACGGGTATATTTGATTTTACAAAAGAAACATTGAAAAACTATCGAAATTGGTTGAAAACCCGAAGGGTCCCGCCAGGCACAATTACCAATAAATATTATTATTTTAAGCTGCCCGTTGACCATATCCTCCGTGCAGCTTGCTGGCCTGATATCTGTCCGATCAAGCCTTTCCAGATCGACGGTCGTCGTGGATTTCAGAGGGGCCCCGACGTCCGACAGCTATCGTCTAATATCTGTCAGACGATGATGTCACGCGAATCCATGCATCGCCCCGATGTTCCGTCGGAGCCCCCTCTGACAGATTCCTTGCTGTATAGGAGGGGGCCCGATATGATGCCATCTATCTGCCTATGTCACCATCCCTTTTGTCACTTATGTCAGCGCCACGACCGCGCACTCTGTCCACCATTCATCCACCTGGCCACCACCTCACCGCCCCCGTGGATCGGTCTTAGGCCGCCACGTCACCTAATGACGTCCTGCTGACGTCATCCAACCCGAACCCACTTGCTGACATCATGCTGACGTCATTGAAAAAAGCACGCCAATAAGCCAAAAAAGCCATATTTTGCCAAATTTACGTGTTTTTTGCACTTTTTTATAAAAACACTTCTGGACTCTCTGCATGCACCTTACGACGAAGAATTCGCCAACTGAGTCAAGACCAACCACAGAGCTTCAGAGCATGTACCCAACTGCTGTTCCAACCCAAGCAATCCATTAAATAGGTATTTTCCCGTAAAACCTCCCTGCAAACCTGGTTTTTTCTCTGTAAATTCTAAAAACACCTGAACACAGCAGAAGCTTAAAAATTCACCATAAAACCACGCATACCCAGCTCCCTCTTGAAGACTTGATGGTCGAAATTCACTAGCAGAGCCATTTCGGACTGAATTTTCAGTAAAAACCCTTTTCCCGTTTGCGCAGCCATGAACCGGAATCCATAACCTGCTTTCAATTATCAAAGAGAGGTCTGCTAAACACGGTAAATAGGCTTCTCAAAGAGCCAAACAGTATCCCAATTACTGTGGACCTACCCGGCTACCCTGCATTCCTCAAAATCTTCCTTCCTCAGGTAGTACCTTTTTTATTTGTCAAGCAGCATCTAAACAAACATGGACACTCCAATGGCATCAATAGCCCTCAATGTTGCTCCCTTGAATGCCCCCAGAGAGAGCTGGAGTGGCAGGATTTGGCAGACCTAGACTACCAAATCTCAGAGGACTGCCCATCTAAATGCAAGTTCCACATTCATCTATTAAATGAGCTCAAAGCCATACATAAAGATGGGACAGACATTCTAGGCATTTGGGAGTCCTCCCTTCCAATTTTCAAGCTCCCTCAGGTCAACCAGTTCCCTGACCTGATTCACTTATGTGCTGTCTACTATGACCCCATGCAGAGGGCTGTGCTTGACCCTAAAGGTGCAGTAGTATTCTACATAACCCTTGAGGCCATCAGGGAAAAGCTCCAGTTCAAGACCCAGAAGAAATTGGTCCCCTTGTCCCTATTGGACTTGATCAACCAAGGAGCCAAGATATTAACAGAAGAACAGATCCTGAAGCTAAATCAACTATTCATCACAAACTCTGACACAGTGCTGCAACCTCCCATTTTTAATGGCTATCTCAATCAACTGGGTATGGACCTGGCATACATGATTAGCTCAGTTTTGGGGTACAAGTCACTAGAGTTTATTAAGGAAACTGTACTAGTGATGATGACAATGTTTTCCCCCGGCAAGACTCCTATTTGTTATGATTATGCTACATACATCTCAGACAAGATGCACGAGCAATTTTTGAACTTGTCCAGAGAGAAGGTGTTCAGATACACCTCCTACATTTATCACCTCATCATGTACTACCAACATGAGAAGTTCTCCTTTGAGATCAAGAGAACTGATGCAGCAGGCAACCCAAGGTCAGTAGTGTACTAGACCTCAGTCTTTCACCTCCTCACATACTCTCCATACACATACTCTGAGTTCATAGACCTCTTCATCCATCCAGCCATGTCTCTGTTCTTAACCTCACCCCCTCCAGGACTAACTGACGAGATGCAGAGGATTCTGCAGCTATCCAGTGCATACACCATAGGGGATTGGTACTTTTACCAACACTATATTGTGATCAGAATATATGGGTGTGAGTTGTGCCCATACAGATTGCCCAGGTATGTGCCTATGAGACTGTTTGCCTTAGAATATTTCAGGCAATTTGGCAATGCCGATATGGTGCACTTTGCAGGCAGGGGCAAGAAGGCACAACTTAAAGTAAGAAATCAACTGGGCCACTTTGTCCTAAACAAAAGAGAAGGCTGGAAAGATTCTGACAGGAGACTAGAAGGCCTTGGCCTAAAACAAACCTTCCTTTGGAAGCCCTATGACCCTAACATGTCCATATCCTTGAGAAGGTAGAAAAACAAGCTCTCCAGTTATGAACATGTCAGCATGCCCTACATTCAAAGACATGCCAACCAACCAAAATGGAGAAGGAACACACTGGAACCAGAACCAGTTACTCAGGAAGAGTTATTTGAAAGGTCCAGAAGGAATTTATTAAAAATGGTTGACTTAGAATCTCCTTCTCAGGTACTTACTCTACCAAAGCCTCAAGAAGGAGCAGTTGCTTCATCTTCTACAACACAGCAAGGGGCGGTGCAGACCACAGACCAAGATCAAAGCAAGGGCAAGGAAAGGTTTATGGAAGAGCCACAAGTACAACAAGGTCAAGAGCAGCAACCCCAACAGGAACAGCATCAAAAAGACCAACAGGGTCAGGGGATACAAACAACAGAGGCCCCAATGGCCACCCAAGAACAGCCAGTGCAAATGGCACCCCCAAGGCAAGATTCAAGGATTGAATCTTCCATCCTCCAGACCACTCAAAGGGAGGATGTAAGCAGAAAAAGAGAAAGGGAAAGTCCCCTTACCTCATCACCAGAGAAGAGACAAAGATTAAATCCCTTCTCAGAGGAGGAAATGCCAAGCATGGAAGCCTCAGCCAGCTCCTTGCAACAGGAGCAAGACAGGGCAGCATTAGGAGAAGTGAGCTCCTCAGCACAGAAGAAGGGAGGAGAAACAAGCATTAAACAACAGTTCAAAGATATCAAGAGAAGGAGTGAACCAATAAAGATTCAACTCTACCATCACCTGCTGAACATGGCTCCTACAAACCAACAAAGGCTCATGTCTGCCTTTGATACACAGGAGGGGAAAATGGTCATGAGCCACTTCACACCAACAGTGCAGCAACCACAATCAGCTGTAGACTATATCAGGACCAATTTGGAGGTCCTATCAAAAGACATCCACCCGATGGATCAAATTGAGCTCCATAAACAGACAGGTGAGATGGTCTACGCCACATTAGCTGACAAGACCCTGGTCAACTACAGGCTGCAAAATAGCCTGAACAATACTGCTGCACTGCTTGAGTCGGAAAGGGCTTCCTCTCAAGCTAAGGACAACAGAATCAAAGCCTTGGAAGAGATCATAATAGAGTTTGGGCATGATCCCAAAGATGTTAAGGCAGTGCAGGAAGTCCTCAGGCTAAGGGATGCTGATATGGAAGCAATGAAAAAGAAATTAAAAATCCCACCAACTCTTCACCCACAAACAGAAGAGGTTGCCGAGCAGAGGCAAGAAAAGGATGCAGCTTCTCTACTAATGACATTATACAAAGAGCTCATCCAAACTCAAGAAAAGCTGCAGGAGTCAGAGGCCACATTAGAAGTAGCATTGCAGCAGAAGGAGGCAGGGCAAACCTCACAGCCACCTCCAGAAACAATAAACCTTGAGGAAACCCCTCAATACACTGCCCCTCCCAGCCAACAAGTGCAGCAAGAAGCTCCAGATACCTCAGCACCTACTACCTCAGCACCAACAACAGAGCAGGCTGAAAGCCTGGACATGCAGAAGCTGAGGAAAGAGATTCAGGTCCTGGAGTCCCAAATGACTGAGTTGAGCCAAGCCCAGGACAATCTGGCCAAAATAAATGAAAAATATGACAAATCAAAACAGAATGTGGCTGAAAGAGAGAGGGAGGTAAAGGCCCTCAAGAAGAGGATTGCTGAGCTAGAAAAGGAGCTCACACTGGATAAAGTTACATCAGAGCTTAAAAGGGTCATCTGGGGCAATATTGGCCAGTCTATAATAGACCAATGGGAGTATATTGAGGCCATATATGAGAAAATAGCACTCATTGGAAGAGCACGCAAAGAAATACAGAGGGCAAGGGCATCTCTAGGCAATATGCCTGAGATTGCCACTAGAATGATAGATGTGTTGAACTACAGGACAAGCTCCCAGCTGATAAAAATGGGGATTGGAAACAGGACAGATACCATCTCACTAATCAGAAGAGTCCTGACATTAAGAAACCTGATTCAGACCCTGGAAAGAAGAACCCAGGACATGCAAGCAGATATTAATAAATTCCAGAACAGGTTTATGGCTTTACAGAACAGGGGGCTTCCTAGCCCATTGGATCCATCAGGGAAGTTACTCTCCTATGAGAAGTATGCTAAGAGAGTAAGAAATTTTGCAGCAACTCAGATTTCAGAGGCATCTAGTACATCAACAGAAGCAGGCCCAGTAACAGGGCAGATTCTTTTTGACAGAGTAGATAATCTATTTTTTATTAGGAATGAAATTGCACATTTATTTGATGAGCCCCCTCATTTTTATAAATATACAGAGGCTGATGAGACCATGGGGTCAATTTTGAAACATCAGTTGCCTTCATCAGACGTATGGGAAGAGTTGATACGATTACTGTTAAACCAAAGTAAGTAATTGTGATTTTGCCTTAGAAAATATTTTGAATCTCATACAGAGCAGGACAAAGACACATCAGCAGGTATGCATAAAGAGGCTGAGCCAACTCAGCACAGGTACTCGGCCAGAACAGCAGCATCAGCAGTCACAGGTGACAGAGCCGAGAAGACACAGGAAGTGCAGCTGCGCAGACACGTCATCCAACAGTTATATCAAAGCACTCAACTGACTCCGTGAGCCCCAAAGGTCAAGATTGTTCTGATAGGAGTAAAGAGCCTTTATAGTTCATTAAAGATTGTAATAACTTCTCCTCTGCAAGCCCTGTACGAGTGAAAGAAGATATTTTCCCTCTCAGATGACTCAATGCCTGAGATATTTTGTAATAGACTTCTATATATTC
>APFE030048633.1:0-24373 GCA_000404065.3 Pinus taeda
CGTCAAACGGAGATCGTATGCCAAAGTTACGACCCCGGGAAATTGATGTACCAATTTACCCAAAACAGGGCCCACAATTTGGCGTTTCATCTTCTAAGGGTCAGTTTTGAAATGTGAAGGGTTTTCCATTGTTTCTCAATAATAAATAGGCCTTCGAGCCTCATTGTAACACAAGTTCGGAACAATTCAGAGACATGTAGCCACACATCTCTTCTCAGAGATAAGCTACCATCGTCCTAGCTGGTTTATTTCCAAATCTGGTTGTAAGCATATTTCGGTATTTTCCATTAATGAAATGAAGTGTTATTTCCGCTGCATCTCTTTATTTATGGTTATCGCATCTCTGTATTTATGGTTATCTCTGTAATCTATTGCGTTCCTATTTAAATCCGGATCACTTGGTAACTTGTTAAGTGGGATGAGTGAGATTGTACATGAGTACCCTAAGATGTGTTACAAGTAGTTCTTAGGTGAACAAGGCATATGTTGTATTTCCATGACACATGAGAATCTAGGTTTGGCCTTAGAATTTTTTATGCGAACACACTCAAGTGCCACAACACATTTACTATGCAGAACGAAATCTACCATGAAAGAAAATGTAATGGATTGAATGCACATAGTTTAGGGTCTGCACATCTTCATATGTTAATGCTTGTTATTGTGATATACAATAGCCATTTATATGTTTGGTGTAAGACTCCTCTGGAGATTTCTATCTAACAACAACATCTCTGTGGTAAAAGGTGTACTGTCAGAGGTTGCTCCATCAAAAATAGCAACCAAAAGGGACCTTACTATGCACACAGATGAAGAATTAAGAATATTGTTATCTATGAGTGTTGATGTGGAGGTATGGGACAAAATTACATAGGCAACGAACCTTTTTGTTCAACCAATCAAGATCTAAATAGGAAAATGTGTGATTATATACATGTGTGATAGTATTTGGAGAAATGCCAACCTAACCCACAAATTTGTTAACATTTTGCTAGAGCTGACCTATAATTGTTCCTAAATTTAATAAACATGTAAAATAGGATTGGCTTTTCAATACAAAATATAAAATGATAGGAACATGGCCAAATAGTGAAAGTGTAAAAATAGGTATGGTTTAAAGGGCCCGATCCCTTTGAAAAGTCTTAAATGTGGTAATGAAGGTTGAGCCTCATTCTAGAACCCCTTTGGGCATCCATCTTAGGAATTGGTGTAGGATGCAACACTTCAGAAAATTTTTTGTAGCAGTGATGTCAACACTTGTATAGTGACATGGGGTAGGAGTTGTCTTGTCAAAGCTCATTAGTCTACTTTGGAAATTCTCTAGGGTGATGCCTTAGATGAGTTGGAGTACGAGGGCATGATTTGATACTTAGTTTGAATTGAAGAATCTTTGGAGGCTAGATACTACAGAAAACTCCTTATTCTGAATAGGGAAGCACATGCCACTGAAGAAAGTAATAGCAAGTACACAGATTTGAAACTCAAATCACATCACTATTTATTACTCTTTGAAACAAGAAATAACTAAAAATTTCAAACACTACTATTCACTTTTCTTTTAGTCTAGAAGGTATAATGAATATGGAAACATGCACAACAATGTCTCAACTTTCTTAATACCTAATCCTAATGCACCTTCCTTGCATTGATAGATATGACAATTAAAGTCTGTCGCTAGTGAATATGATATGAGATATGTAAACACGCTTCCTTAGCTAAGGCTGAGAATTTATAACTAGGGAAGTGCTCCTTTTAATTGTGCATGCAAAAACTAAATAAAGAAAAGAGTTTCGCTACTCCAGGTGCCAGAAACAAATCCACTGCCTAAGGTAAGTGCTTTGCCCAGAACAAGATATTAAGGACTCAGAAACTTTGTTGCTTCCTTCAAGAGAGGTGGATGCCAAATAGAACTAAGCTATCATGCACTATCCTCCAAATTCATTCACCTTTAACATAAATCTTGTGCCCAGAAAAAGACAAGAGACCAATATCCAATAGAATTCGTTGACGAGCCAGAGACCCTTGTGCTCAAACAACGAGATAATAAGGGAATGTCAACTAGGGTAGAATATTTCACCACTGAAATTGACAAGAGATAGAAGGGGTCAAAAACTATCAGACCTAATGCTCAAGAACAAATGAATTAATCCACACTTGGTGATACAAAATGAATTCAATCTTTCTTTATTTATAGATTTTGCAGAGGGGTTTCATATTCTTAAGTGATTGAGTAAACCTTACTCCAAACCCCAAATTTGGGGTTTTTAAGCCCAGTTTCCCCAAAAATTGCCCAACAATGTGTATTTTGGGGTTTTCCCCCTTTATGGAGGACTATAGTCTACGGGGATGGATAGGATATTACGTCCAATTCGTCCTCAATTTGTAGAGGACGTTACATGGAACCTAATAAAAGAAACATTGCTTTAGTTTAAGAGGTAATAACTAAATGCTTATTTCTTTCCACATAGGACATACATCTTGCAAAATGAATCATGGGGTACAATACTAACAAAGGCCTAAATCTACTAAAATTGTATAGTCCAAGAATAAAAACCCTTCAAGTGAAACAAGGTCAGTACCACATACTACAAGCACAAATGACAAATTCAAAAGAAATATACTTATTCAATGAAAGAATGACAAATCATATTAGCGCACTTTAAATTTAATAGCTCTTGAGTTGCAGTGTCAATCAAAATTTCTCAAGTTGGATCATAATTAAGTACTCAATGTTGTTTTCGATCCATTTTGGGGAAAAGGAGGAGCTCTTGGTGATAATGGGATGATCAGGCTTTTCAGAAGGGAGCTATGCTATACTTTTCAACATACAAGCCATTCATTCTAGTGGAGGAGATATAGAGAAGCCTTTAATAAGGACCTTTCCAAGATCAATTTGGAGGAAAATCCATTTTCAAAGCTTAAACATAGTTCTAGATATAAACAAGAGTAGTCATTTTTCAAAACAATTATTAATTCCCAAGAAATTGGAGCCAAGCTGACATGTTGACCATTTATCTTCTATTGGACAGGAAGCATTTATGAAAAGTCCTTGGCCCTTTGATCTAGTATTTGATGTAAATCTCTTGATTAGAAATGTAATAAGAGATGAAGTTTATATTAAGGAAAAGGGAAAAGTAGAGGGCCAGTTAATAATTATCTCTAAAAAACTCTTAATAGAATCCTAACATATTTGAAATGGAAAAGGATAACTCCATTGTTATTTTTTGCTTTAGAAACTTTGCTAATTTCCATGATTGAAGCATGTATTCATGCCTTGAAAGAAGCTCACAAATGCTTTTGATATTGGTTGAAGCAAATAAAATGTGCAAAGTTAGACTCACATAGAGGTACGGAAAAAAAGTATGTGGAGCTTGTTGTCCCAGACTCCAAACAAAGAATGGATAAAAGGTGAAAAAACCAAATCAAATGGTATGTGTTGCTTTTGTCATGTAGAGGTATGTGTTAACTCCATACTCTACAACTAAGGCTTTGCGGTGCAAGTGAAACAAAGGTTTGCATGCTGAACTTTGGATTAAAAGGAGTGGAGCTTGATGATACATGTCCACTATTACCCCACTTTCTGTATGATTTACAGGAGATAAAAATAATGAGATATGGGAGATACAGAGTAGAGATTATTGTTATTCAAATTTAATAAAAAATATTACTATGTCTTCCTCGAGATAAAAGAAACATCTTCCATAAAATATTTTCTCCATGAACCTGATTTAAAATGAATCTCTTTCATTGATGCACCTAGCCGCAAATTTACAACTAGTTTCAATTGTAAGATCTCCTATTTTTAGTTAAGATTTTAGTTACAAGCAGTGAAACAGGACTCGTTGATCAATCACGATTAATCACGAGTTGGAATCTGCTTGCTCTCCAAATGACCTAATCTAAATATTTGCGATTCTAACTCACGTTGACCAAGTTTAACTCATGGTCAATGCAAGTTTGACTTGAGACTTGCTGATTAAAGCAGTTTCCTGCGATTACTTCCAATTTATTCGATTTTCAGCCTTGATTCAAGGAGCACGAGTTTTTCAAGTTTAGGTATGCCACATTGCTAAAAACTAAACTTTAGTCATTCCAAAATTTATTTCTCATTTCTTAGGCCCAAAACTCATACGTCGAGACCTTCAGTAATCAATTAGTACTCACTATTACACAGTCCAGACTCAATATCGGGGAACTGCCAAGGTGAGCCTAAGTCCAGACTCCATATCGGGCAGTTGCCAATGTGTGCTCTATCCATACTCCATATCGACCCTCAGGCAGTCACGTGTCACCTTCATCATGTGTCACCTTTAGGCTTAGCCGCTTCACTATTCAACAATCGAGGTACATTGGCACTTGGCTTAAATAATAGGTATATTACTATATTGAAGTTTCAATGGAAAGTTTCAAGTTTCAGTGTTCAACAATCGAATGTTCGACGTATTCCTTTGGTTATGACTTTTCAACCCTATAAATGGGGCTTAAATAGATTTTAAAAATGCACTAAGAAATGGTTTCATACCAACCATCGACCAAGTCATCAAGCATTCCTTCCTTGGTCGATGTCTTGCCAACTTCAAAGGCTTTAACCATCCATTCACAACTTTGGGTATTTTTGTTCTTCCAGAATCTATTATTGATGTATTGGTTCAATTGTCTTATGCTAAACGAACTTGCAAATTCAATATTACAATGCAATATATGTTGATAATATTTCCTTTAGGTAGCATTTCCTCATATATACCTAATTGTGTTTCAAGGTCATAATGATATATTAGGTCAAAATGTGCTTGTGTTTCTGGACAGACTCCTCTTTGATCCTTAACAAAACCTCATATCCTTTAAAACCAACCCTCTTTTTTGTGAAGTTATATATGGAATTTTTAATTTTATTTTTTTTATTGTAATTTACAGGAGCCAAATTAAATAGAAGGCACAACTCCAAATCTAAACAGAAGCCACAATTTAAACACAAGTCCAAAACAACAACAAGGCCGAGGGAGAACGACTTTGCTTGGGCTTTTTTTAACAAGATTCTTGGAGACCCTAAGCTCCTTTGTAAATTTTGCGAAGTGAAATGTAGCAGAGGCGTTTATAGATTCAAGTACCACCTTACACAAATACTCGGCCATGATATAGGTCTCTGCAAAAACGTTGACGAAAATGTCAAACACCAAGCAACCTTGGCCATTGATATGTTGAGTCAGCATAATGCAAAGAAAGAAAAGCAAAAAAAAGAAATCCTAACTCCTGGAGTTGACAATTTTTCTTCCACTATCCCTTGTCATCTCCCTCTATTGAATCCTCAATGCAGTTCCCAAGTTTCCTACACATGCCTCCAAGTCCAAGTCAAACTCAAGGCCAAATGAATCCTCCTGCATTCAACATTGGAGGTGGAAACATAAACACCTTTTTTTCCCCACACCAAAACCCGGTTCCCAACCTACCTTGGATACCAATGGTTGGAAAAAAAATATCCATAGTCAGGTAAGGAAGGCCATTGCTAACTTTTGGTACTATTATGACATACCTTTCCACTATGCCATAAGTCCTTATTGGTAAGCTATGATTGATGCAGTTGTTGTTGCAGGTCCAAGGTTCAAAGCTCCTTCATTAGAGAGAATTAGGACAAATTTTCTATTAGAAAGTGTTGAAGATGCCATGCTTGTGCTATCTGAGTTTCGTTCATCATGGCTATAAACAGGGTGCACGATCATGAGTGATGGATGGACATATCAGAGGAATAGAACTTTAATAAATCTCCTTGTATCTTGTCTAGTAGGTACAATTTTTCTCAAATAAGTGGATGCTTCAGACAAGGTTAATACTGCACAACTTATTTGTGAAATGATGGAGGAATTCATTCAATAAGTGGGAGAAGAACATGTTGTACAAATTTTCACCGACAATGCAGCTAATTATATGGTTGCTGGTAGAATTTTTGAGATTAGGCACCCCACTATTTTTTGGACCTATTGTGTTGCCCATTGTATAGATTTAATTCTTGAGGACTTTGGTAAGCTTCATTGGATACATGAGGTTGTTGAGAAGGAAAAAGCCATATCCAAATACCTATACAACCACATTATTGTTCTAAACACCATGAGAAAATACACTGAAGGTAAAGAAATTGTTCGACCTGCAGTGACTAGATTTGCAACAAATTTTGATATCTTTGCAATTTATGGTTGAGTAAAAGATAAATCTGAAGAGGATGTCCTTGGGACCTGAGTGGATGGCATCTAAGCATTCCAAGACCCTTGAAGGCATTGAGGTTGTTACACTTGTGTTTAATGACGGTTTCTGGAAAGATGTCGAAGAGATTATTGCTGTGATGGAGTCCCTTGTTAGAGTTCTCAGGTACTTCAAGTCTTTTAACTTTTTCATGTTTTAAATTTCATTTCAAGCTTATTTTTATTTTCAATGTTTCATATTAATTTAAATTTGAAAGCTTGAACTTTCAAGATGGTTGATGGTGACAAACCTGCGATGGGTTACATTTATGAGGTGATGGATCTCACAAAGGAGGCCATCAAAAGAAGATATGGGGATAATGAGGCAAAGTATATGCCTCTTTGGGACATTATTGATGCACATTGGGATAGGAAATTACGTTCCCCCTTACATGCTGCTAGGTACTTCTTAAACCCATAGTATTTTTATGATAATAGCAAATTTAATGAGGATGGGGAGGTTCACAGAGGACTTATGACATGCATGGAAAGGTGCTTCCTTGATCCAGAATTTCAAAGTCGTGTATTTTCCCAACTATAGGATTATAGAGCACCACCTAAATTATTTTCCTATACCAGTGTTATACGAAAAAGGTCTAAGGTGTTGCCAGGTACCCTTTGAGGCTTGAAGGCTTTATCAGTTCATTAAACTTGTTTAAACTTTATTTTGTATGTTAAATGTTTTATTAAATTTTGTTGTCTTTTTAAGTTTTTACTATTTAGTATTTAGTATGTCTACTCACGAACCCTTGCCACTTGCTAGGTCTTTGGTGGAAAAAGTTTTGTAGTGATACGCCAAATTTGAAGAGATTTGTCATTCAAATCTTAAACCAAGCATGCTGTGCTTCAGGTTGTGAGTGCAACTGGAGCATGTTTGAGAAAATACATTCTAAGAAGCACAACCGATTGACACAAAAGCGCTTAAATGACCTCGTATTTTTCCATTACAATATATAACTTTGCAACAAGAAAATACTGGGTGAGAGCTTGAATTTGAAGGTTTCATAATCTGATTTGGAATTTAAAGTTTAAACTTTAAAGTTCAAAGTCAAACTTAAATTCACATTTCAATGTCTCATGATAATGATAGGTTTGGATCATTCACCAATAGACCTTGAAGATATATATTTGCAAGCTACAAATGCAGCAGATTGGGTCCAATTAAAGGAGGATCCTCTTTTAAGCCTACATGACTTGAAGAACTTTGAGAGTCAAGCAAGCGGAGGAGTGGGAGGAATCGCTTCTAGTTCTCACTCTTAAGAGTCTTAGACTCTTAGTTACTGATTTTTTTTAATTAGTATGCAGTTGTTTGTAAACTTCTAGAAGCAATTGCTTCTAGTTCTATGTAGTCACTAGTTAGGAGTCATGATTCAATACTTTGGATCATGTTTGGACTCCTAACATATATGAGATGCTTATTCATTCATGATATTTTGGACATATATTGATATTATTGTTTGGACTTGGATTTACTGAATATCAATGAAAAAATTGTTGTTGTTGTTGTTGTTGTTGTTGTTGTTGTTGTTTTTTTTTAATTCAATATATTGTAATTTTATTTATTGAATCACTGTTTTTCCCCGATATATATATATATATAATAATATATATTTGTTCCGATTTTTTCCCCAATTTGATTAAAACTCTTATCCCTTTTGCCTCGCCAATTTATTGTCTATTCCAAGTTTGGTAACATTGGTTACAAGTTTTCTTCTTCACTTATGAGTGCCAAGGTGTGCTAGAGAGTGCCAATGCATGTTGAGGAGTGTTAGGGAGTACTAGGAAAACACAAGGGAGCACTAGGTCAAAATGCATGGAAGTGAATGAATATGAGGGTGTGTTGGGGAGTGTCAATCAGTGCTAGTTGTCATGCCAACGAGGGAGTGACAAGGTATGCTAAGAACGGGTAAGTCATGCCGGGGAATATCAGGGAATGTCAAGAAGTGCTAAAGTGTGCTAGGTAGTTTCGCGGTGTGCTAACATGTGTCAAATAGTGCCAAGACATTCCAGGTGCTAAGACATGCTAGGATGTCCAGGGTGCCAGAGTATGCCAATACTCATCAAGGAGTTTCAAGGAAACAAAAGGAATAAGCAAGCTAAAATGAAAGTAAATGAGCACATTAGAGGGTTAATAGGTTGGGACTTTATCTTTTTCAAAAGGGGCATGCTAGGCACACTAATAATATGTTCCAATACATGCCAAGTGCTAATGTATGCCAAGTGCTAATTTTTGTCAATGCAATATAATGCCAAGGAGTTCCAAGGCCTATTAGGGACTACAGGGAATTCCAACACATGATAGGGGAGTGCTATGATATGCTATGGCATGCCAACATGTGCTTTGGTGTCCTGCTCATGGAAAGATGTTCTATGTACAAAGATGTTCCAGGTACAAAGATGTTCCAATACATGTGAGGTGCAAAGGAATGTTAGTGTATTGTTCCAAAGAATGTTAAGGTGTGCCATGAGTGTTGAGGAGTGCTAGGTCTCTCTCATTAATAAAATCGACAGAGATTGATTATGTATTAAATAATATAGTTCCTACACACACTAGTGGAACTTAATTTAAAGGAAATTTGCTAGATAATAAACCTAATAGAGATGAAACATGTGCTGAATCATATGAAGACTATTTTCTTATGACTTGAGGGAAATGATACACACTAATTACTTCTTAACAAATTGACTGGCTATTATCACCAGTATGACCTTGGACACATAATGAAAAAGACTCCACAACAATGGTCTTAAATCATTATATTTTGACAAAAATTATAGTAACAGGTACATAGCGTCATCAAAAACTCATTGGAATGATCAATGATGATGAACATGTTTTGACCATCACCAAAAGTAACCAAAAAGAGCATTGGTGAGGGTCAATAAAAGATTGTCACTTGAAGTGTCACCAAAGATAGAATTAGTGATGGGCCTTTAACGAACCTCACCAAAAGTGTCACCAAAGAGAGAATTAGTGATGGGAAAATAACGACCCTCACCAAAAGTGTCATTGAAAATGGCTTTGGTGACAAACCTTAAAGGACCATCACTATATACACTTACAACAACGATTTTTTAAAGACCATCACCATATGTGACATTGGTGATGGACCTTAAAGGTCCATCACATGCATGAAGCGTCATAAAAAACTCATTGGAATGATAAATGATGATGAACATTTATTGACTGTCACCAAAAGTAACCAAAAAGATCATTGGTGAAGATCAATAAAAGATCGTCACTAGAAGTGTCACCAAAGAGAGAATTAGTGATGGGCCTTTAACGACCCTCACCAAAAGTGTCACCAAAGAGAGAATTAGGGATGGGCCTTTAATGACCCTCACCAAAAGTTTCATTGAAAATGGCTTTGGTGACAAACCGTAAAGGACCATCACTATATACACTTACAACAACGCTTTTTTAAAGACTGTCACCATATGCGACATTGGTGATAGACCTTAAAGGTTCGTAACAAGCATGACCCTCACCAATGACCTTTTTTCTTGTACTGCGTGAAACTCTTTTTTCCAATAATGGAATACCAAGATTGACACAGTGACCATATTTTCTTTCAATACATCTAAGCTACGCTGACATTCTTCATCCCAACAAAATGTTGCGTCCTTCCTCAACAATTTCTCCATGGGCACAGTAATTTGAGCATAAGCTTTGATACATTTTATATAATATCCCATATGTCCCATGGTCGCGCGCAACTGCTTAAGTTTCGTAGGGGCCTCCAAATTCACAATTACTGCAAATTTTTCAGGGTCCACCATTAATCCTTGCTTGCACACCACATGACCCAACAAGATCTGAAAGGGAACACATAATATGCATTTATTCATATTCAACACGATCTGGTATCTGCGACACGTATCCAACATTAGGCGCAGGCTTTCTACATGGATCTTTACTAATCCAAAAATCGTCTAGTCATCAAAGTATACTTCTAAGAACTTATGAATGAAATCCTTGAACGATGCTATGACTACGCGGGAAAATATTGTAGGCGCATTCTTGAGCCCGAAGGACATCACAATGTATTGAAAACAACCCATTTCGTCGCGAAGGTTATTTTTCTCCTATCCTCAGGCACAATCTTGATCTGATGATACCTAGAAAACCCATCAGTAAAGGAGTAGGCCTCTTTCCCTTCGACATTGTATGACACTTCGTCTATAAACAACGTTGGGAATGCGTTGTGAACCCATGCATCATTAAGCTTTTGCAGATCTAAACAAATCCTTATTTCACCTTTCTTTTTCTTCTCCTGAACCACCATTGGGCTCACCCAATCGGATTCTTCAACCGGTTCTATGATGCCTACCTCTAACATCTTATCCAGCTCTTGGTGAATCTTTTACTTGTATTTAGCATTAAGGCGATATGACCTCTGTTTAATAGGCTTCACGTCTGGCTTCAAAGGGATCTTCATAATGCCTAGATCCTTGTATTCATGGAGTAACTCAACAAATTTATCCATGGTAGCGTCATCCCAATAATCTCCATTATTCGCAAAATTTGGTTCTGCTTTAGTGCCATGTTTACTTGCTTTGTCTTCAACGGTGTAGAGATGTCCGGGTTTTCTATATGTGGGCCTTCGACTTCGTGGTGCCCTTATACCTTTGGAATATTAATGTTTCTCGGATCCTCATCCTCCTCTTCAGCGGTCACATTATAGCATTCCAATGCATGATGCAGCTAGGTGCTCTAATCTAGTTTGATCCATTCCATAGGTTCCGTCGATGTTCTGAATATAACTACCTTAATTTCTTGTAGTGCTTCATCGATGCTTATGAAGCCATTTTCAAAGTTGAAGGTCAATAAGAATCCTTCCTTCAATATATCCCATTTCATAGTACCATGGCAGAGCTCCGTTTCCAAATACCAGTACATGGGAATAGTATCCAACGTATGGCAAATATGTGTACCCATTCTAGCTGTGGTTCTGCTCCCAATTCTTTAGTCCATTTTTCTAGGTGATTGCATGGATTGTCCCTTCCATTATATTTCTCAGTCATCCTGGTGTTAGCATGCCCAAACCATAACTTCATCATTCTTTTTTAATCTCTCCATTCATCAAAGCTATCCTTATGTGTTCCCCACCATCATGCAGGCGTAGCGCACAGTGCCAACTCTAATGATTTAAAGTGGTGATCCTCAGGGACTTCACACTCAAATTCATTCAAAAATAGATCTACATCATTTAAACCATCATAATAGGGTAATTTCCTTACCTCTAATGAAACACAATACAACAACTTCATCATCATATTGCATCACAATGTATACACTTCATGCAAGCGTTTCTGCCAATGCTCTAACTCCTCATCTGAATCAGAGGTGCAAGAAATCTCTCGATCCCATGAAATCCTTCCTTTTGATGTCAGATTGATCCAGTCCTAATCTCATGCTATTATTTGTAGATTTGATCTAGTTCGTAAGCACTTTCTTCATAATCGTGGAAGTCGGCGATCATGCTCACACCTTCTATATCATCTGTTACTCCATATAATCATCCCATGGGGATGATTTTCTACTGGTTTTCCATTCTGAGTTGAATCAGAGACCATTGTAGCTCAGATATCCCCATTCATTCCCATGTTTGTTTTGATAATACATTCACATCGGACCCCATATCCAAGATGACCTGGTCCATCTCATAATCACTTATCTGTGCTGTGAGTCTCATCTCACGCCCCATTCATGCCTTATGTTTGCCAATTTTTCTGACCACCCCATCTCGATCAGGGACCTTCTCTTTGTTGGAGCATTTATTTATTAATTCCTGTAGGCCTCCCACTACTTTTCTATCACGCAACAGTTTTATTTAGGTCTCCAAAAACGTAGTGAGTATAGAGGGATTAACCTCTGCAGGTGTGATGGTTTCTTGCACCTTGTCCTTCCCCCCTGAGGTGGAGGCCTCAACGAAGCTCTTCTTGGCTTTATAAATGTTTCCTTAGCATGCTCTAGATCAAATATGACTTCTTTCTCTGGCGCTTTGCGGACCCATCGTCCTTCTTCAGGTTATTTACCCTTATCAATGCCATTCGTAATTCCACTTCTTAGCACAATGTTGACGCTGTGATATTCTTTGCGGGGCTCAAACCTCATCATCTATAGATTTTGCATAGGCCACTGAGGTTGTGTTTTATTCTCTTACATTTTATCTGTTAGTACAGGGCATTCTTCTATAGTATGGTCAAACTGTCTGTAGCATTGACATGACGGGTGTGTAGGATTCTGGCACTCTCAGCAAAGTGCCATGGCTTTCCACAGTTGTAGCAGATGATCTGACCACAGCCTCTACCAGGCCCTCCTTCTCCTTGACCCCATCCTCATCCCTTATAACCTGCATGCGCTCTTCTGGTGCCTTGCTCTAGAGGCTGAGTTTCTACTTGCAATCGATATGTAGGTGTTCTTTCCATCATCAGATCATAGCTTCGACGATGGCACTCATCATGGCCCACCGATTTTCAAAAGTTATAGAACAATTACTGGGGTGTTTGGACGAAATTTTGAAGTAAATAACAATTATTCATTTCATTTTGTTCAACAACCTAACAAATAGCACATGATAACACAACCCCCACACTTGGCCTTGTTGGGGTTTCTGGCTTCAGGGGAATTGGTCCCCCTCCTGTAATATAATTCGTGTACACGAGATAGTGGTCTTTATCATGCCCCTGGCTCTTGCACTTCAAACACTAGACTTACACGTACACTTCTGGTTTAGTCTCCTTTTCTTTCTTCAAACTCTGTAACTCCATGTGTAAGCTTGCTAATTGTGATTGGATCTGTTGTACCCCCAAGATCGCATCCTGAATAGGTGATACATGCAACCTCATTGCGATTTCCATGGCTTCTACCTCTGTTGCTATCTTCTATTGGGACAGATCAATTGTTTTGTGGGCTAGAAGTGAAGCTATAAACCATTCGTGATGATGACTATCTATGAGATACATGTTAGCTTCTCGAGTCTGACACTTCAACCTTTGATCTAATTCCTAAGGCGTCGCATTGACCCTCATCATGATTTCTGTGAATCCAATTATTGATTGTGAGTCAGACTTAGGCTTACTAAAATCCTGGTTTAAAGTTTCCATAGTCTCTAATAGCGTCAAAATAAGATTATCATAACAATAATTAATATACCAAGTTAGAGCGCGACCCTGCAGAGCGGCAACCAATTGTGCCTTCTTTATATTTTCATCAATAATCTGTTGTTCTATCCATACAATATTCACAACAAACCAAAACTGCTTTGTATCTTCACTCCATATGCCCTTGAAATTCGGCATCTTCATCACATTCACCATGTTGAATGGTGGTGGTGGAGGTGGAGGTCTTGGCTAAGGTGTATGCAGTGGAGTTGGGGGTGGAGGTGGAGTGGAAGGATGATTTTCTCGAGGAATCCCTTGAGTGATTAGCTGAAAAGCACTTCGTGGCGAAGTTTGTTTTGCCCCTTCGTCATCACTTAAAGGAGGTCTAATCAATGGACAATACTATGGTCATGATCCTTCACAATTTCTAAAGAATCGTCCACTTCATGTGGCTTCGAACATCAAGGTAATGGCATCACCCATATAACAACATTTTAATCCAAGTATTCAATGATCTTTAATACTTACCTCATGGTCCTTTGAAAAATTGCTGCTCTGCTTCGCTATAGTTGACCGAGGTATCAACTCCAAATTTTGTAACAAATCCTCCCAAAATCCGATCGATCCAATGATCAACAGCCTGCACGATCTTGTTTTGAGAAGCTTGTAATCATCACACTAATTCTGGAGTCCACACTATAGGACTATCGATCTTCCACCTTCCTTGGCTGTCTGTTAATTTAGCTAACCACTCATATAGTTCAATGGGAAAAGTGCAGAAGAGGATCTCGTGTCTCTCTGTATATAGATACCTGTTCAACCACTCCTCCTTCGACAGGCGTGGATACCTGTTTTCTTGCGCCGCAAACTCATGAATCTTCCTATCCAATCACTTTTCAATTTCTTTCTTGTTCAGATTCCAATGATGCGACATCACACATCTCCTTCAAGTAGATCCAGGTCCGGGCAACAAAACCATTTGTTGTCTTAGGGGGCCTTGAACCAAGTTTAGAGTTAGCTGTGCCAACCAATAAAACCCTACATTACTGGCCCTTTTGACAACAACCTGCGTAGCACAGGCTGCAGTCTCACCCGAAGCAGTATGGGGGTATGCAAGAACCAAGTTTCTGCATCTAGAGGCTAGTGTGATGTCTTCCAACGCCTTAGATATGCCTTTGCGCAGATTGATACACTCTTAGGGAACATTGTTGTAACTCTGTTACAACAGACTTTAGACCTTCGTGAAGGTCTACGATCAGTCCTTGCGAACCTTTAATAGTCAATTTGTCTACTTACGCGTGTCAGAGAGAAGTCCTAAATTAGGGCTCGCACAAATTTACTTAATTTATTAGTAACCATAAGAGAATTCATCAGAGTCTTCACAAAAGTACTTAGACATGCATTGCGTACATCATTAACACTTATTCAAGAGAATCACATAACATTCACTCAATACTCAATAAAACACATCATTCATCGACAACATATAACATTAACATAAATAAATAGAAATACGCAAGAATTCTTCGAAAAACTGTCTTTATTGATCTTCAATTTAGGATTATAGACTCAAAACTGCCCTGCACACTCAACTACAAAATCTACCTAGGCCTATGCAGACTTAGTTGCAGAGCCTTTATTCTGCTATCTTACCCACCTCTTCTTGCTATCGCTTGCCTTAGAATCTCTAAGACACACCTATTTATAGCCTTTTTCATACAATACCATGGTCCACGAACCATGGGTGAATCCCAAAATCGACTCAAACTTTACATAAAAGAAGGGGATAAACCCCTTTTGACTCCTATTCATCTACACGCTCCGCATCCACAAATCGTGGAGACTTTAGATTATTTACATAGACTATACCAAAACTTAGGTTATCTTAACCCCAAAATTGACCCAGGGGAGCCCATCCCAACACTATATCTTTAACTCAAGCTAAGTGAAGAAGCTGCGCAATCAATGAACATAACAATACTTCCAAAAGAGTTAGACATATTTTGCATGAGACAAGATACATACAAAGAGTTAGAGTTCTACCAGTGCGTTGTGAGTATTGTAGCGGCTACAACCACCCTACGAAATTTTACCTATGATTTTATTTTGGAGCCTTCCTTCCTATCCATAGGAGCTCATCTTACATTGATACAGGTATTCATGCTTTAACTAAGACTTACATTTTAAATTTGTTCTTGTGCCTGATTATTTTCACACTTAGCTTATCTTTCTAACTCACAAGATGATCTCCCGACTTGGTCCCACAACAGTTTTGGGCTTGCCTCTAGAAACTGCGCAATCCTTGAGGGAAAGCAACCTTGATGAGGGGAATTGCGTAGTTATGACTAGAAGTCATCCTTGAGCTCAGAAACTGCACAATCATGGAAGGCACCCAAACACTGAGCCCAAAAGATGCGCAATCCCTCACTGAGCTCAGAAACTATGCAGTTGACTAAGCTGGAAAGTTTCCCAGTTCCCTAGAATTGTGCAATCTTTCCTGATAATGTACATGGTAAGTTTACCCGAAAAAAAGAAGGAAAAACAGCTTACAAGCAGAAAGCAACCCAAGGAAGTAGCGATCTATTATTAGTTCCCCGAAGGTAGCACATTCCTATTTTTAGAAGTTTCCGCCAAGTGTTAGCTTTCCTTGATTTTAGGCATGCACATCACAAACCATCACTCACTCAAATATATTTAATCGACACCTCCATAGATCATTTGCACATTTGATCTTGGAGCTATAACATTCCCTATGATATCAATTGACCTTCAGTGCGGTCTTCATCGCTTTTCCAGGGTGAGTTTTAGTTTTGTCATCTTCTGCCGCTTTTCTGTCACGTTTTGTTGTTTCACTTGTGTGAGTGTTGTTTTACTTATTTCTCTTTGTAGTTGATGGCATTTCAACTACATTGACTTGTAGAAGTGTTGTTTAAGTTTTTGTTTGCCTTTCACAAGTGTCACATCGATTTTCCTGTTTTTGCACCGATGGTCGCCTTTGTGGCGACTTTCCTCACATACTTGACTTTCCTTTTGTTTAATTAGTTGTTGCACTTGATAAACATTTATTTACTCATACTTAGTTAGTTCTTCACTCAACATCACTCACTTCTGCTCATTTTTCGCACTTCCATTGGGCAGATCTACACTTGGGTCGACCAGATCTTGCCTTGCCCAGCTGGGTACTACGTAATCCAAAGGCTAAGGTTGAGAGGTTGGTCTCTGAAACTGCACAATGCACAGTACAAGATGGCTCCAATTGCTCACTACACAATTGCAAGGGTCATCTTGTCACCTTGGACATTGAGACTGCGCAATGCATAGTCTCTCCCAGTCTCTGCCAAGGATGGGAATGCACATTTCACAGTCTCAAGCCTCAGGATTCACCCTTGGCTAATGGAACTACTTAGTGCATAATCCCACAGTCAACCAGTCTCCCTTGTTGATAAAAATTACGTAATCCTTCTCTCTAGTTTCCCGGTTTGCAGCTTAATCATGATTTGAAGGTAGGTTTACTGAAGCTAATGTTTTCTTGATATGAGTGTCCTTTTTGTTTGAAAAGTACCACACTTATGAAGCACTTTCTCCTAGTAGTCATTTTTACCCTGACACCAAAGGGAGATGCTTCAAAAGAGACCACTGAAAGCAGTACTGGGGAAGTAGTTGAGAAAACATTAGTAGACTTGATAGTGTATGCATATACTCAACAATTTATAGAAAGGGGTCAACACAAACATGGAAGCAAGTTAATGAAGCTATTTCAAAAAAGAGCCTTGAGGCAGATCTAGAGGACAACCTTGGAAGCAGCACCAACAGAAAGCAACAATCTCGTACAAGATAAAGGTAAGATAAAGGTTGTTGATAGTCCAGGAGGAGAACAAAGTTGCAAGATGAAAGAAGATCCAATCCTTATGAAAGTAGCTTTAGCAACAGAAGCAAAGAGGAATCAAAGGATACAAAGAGCGAAGCAGAGGAAGAGAGAAAAGAACAGCGTGCAAGAAGAAGAGCTGAGATTGAAGCAAGTAGAATAAGAACTGAAGGAAAAATGAGAGTTGAGGAGGAAATAACAAGAAGAGAAGTAGAAGTAGGAAGAATAACAAAGGCAAGGTGCAATGAGATAAGAAACAAAGCCAATATAAGTTGAAGAGAAGGAACATAACCAACTAATAGCTGAGGAGGAAGGTGAACATATGAAAGATTAGGAGCTTACTCAATAGATTACGTACTTGATTGTAGTAACAAACATGGATATGGAACAAGAGCCACAAAATGAAGATGTTGATACGATTTCGAGCGCACTGTGGGTCACCATTCAGTCTCCACCACCTCTAGCAATAGAGCCAATCCCGAGCGAGGAATGGGATGTTGTTCCTCTTGATGATGATCCATTAATGGACTTGTACACTATGTCTTATGATGCATTCTAGAAGATAATTGTACAAGCACGAAGAAATAATTTTACGAATCACCTCGCATTGCCTGCATTCATTAGAGAAAGGGTGATAGTGGCAGACATAAGGAAGAATCAAAATTCCATTGTCGAATCCAACTTGGCCTTCACAGCATAGCAAGGTCAGACACTTTATATTTGATGGACACGAATAAGCAATTGGCATAGGATTTATAGGCTTCCAAGCAAGAGGCAGAATAGCTCCGCACAACAACACAAAATGTAGCTTCCACACGGGTCCACTTGGAGGAGATGAGAATATTAATACTTGCTGAACTATCAACACTTGGAGACACAATGTGAGTCCTCTATGAGGAGCTCATTATCATACATAAGGTAGTTGTCCACTTGCATGGATTGCAGCAGCAAAGAAAATACTTTTTCAAAACTTTTAGGAATATACAACCTGCCTTTACATTTGTGCATAATGGAAAATACGATACAAAGGGGCACCACTTAACTTGGGAAAGAAAATGAAGCTACAGGCAGAGTTGGAAAAAGAAAAGGTTTGAATGTTGATTTAGAACAAAAGTCAACTCGCCTCTTTTATTGGTAGTATTCATGCCTCATATGTATGGTTATATGACAGTTTGGATGTCTTGGTGAATGGACACAAGCTCACATTAGTTGGTTCGCTCACCAAAGGTAAACCCAGGAACCAGGTGAGGCAGGAGATCAAAGAGTACTTGGAGAAACTTAGGCAGATTTCCACCAAGGCATATTTGGAGCTAAATAGATAAAACATGCAAAAATACATCGATGGTCCTATCGAAATTAGAAAAATGTTGTTGCTGCTTCAAAAGCAGGTTGAAACTAGTTCCAAATCATTCTACCTGGATGCCATGGAGGCAAGAGTACGTTTCTAGCCAGACACCATTATGCAGTTTGGGAATTTCATCACACAATATTGATCTTGGCACTAATATGTGACCAAGAAGCATCAAGTGGAATTTGCTGAGCTAGAGTTTCCCGAAACTCAAGCATCATGGTTTTTTGTCTTGTTAAGCTGTCAAGTTTTCTCTACCCTATTTTGTGTTATATTGGTATAAGTGTAAATTGTAATATTGTTTGTAATTATGTTGTAAGTCAAATTCCAAGTTTCAATATTTGAATATGATGAGTCATGATGTAATGTAATGAGTCATTTTTTAAATAAGTTGAAGAGTCACGATGGTAGTCCAAAGGTCACAAAGGGGAGTTGAAGAGTCACCCCCTCTTGTGATAAATAGAAGCTCATAACTCATACAACAGGATTCTGGGAGACAAGCTTTTGGCTAGGCTCAGGCTTAGAAGGATCTTGGGAGTACTATGAAGAGCCTTGGCTTCTCTATAGCGTAGAGCGAGTGTACTTCTTTGGAGGAGTAAGTGTTCTTGACTTTAATGTTTCACTATTGGGGCTAGAGGTCTGTCAATGGTGTATGTATGAATGGAAATTTCACTTATAACAAAATCAGAGCTAGCACGCTTTTATGCATATGTTGTGAATATAGTAGGACTATTCTTGTTGTATTTGCATTGTATTTTTTTAACTTACGCTCATGCCTATGAACCATTTTGTTGGAATTTGTATGAATCTTGTTGAATGTGCGTTGTTGTATTAATTCATCACTTTAACTTGTGGTATATTCCACATCTAACAATGTAAACTTTGAAATGGGAACTATAAACTCAAAACGGGAACTCTGGCCAAAAAACCCCAAAAAAACATCAAAATCAGTGTTAAAAAACGAAAAGTGTGTATACTGGAACGATGGTTTTTTTTTTAGGGTCAATTTTGAACATGTTTTAAAAATGGCAGTGAAAACGATTTTTTTGTGCAAAAATTGTTCAAAAAACACCCTGAAAACGAAAAGTGTTGATACTGGAACGATGGTTTTTTTTTTAGGGTCAATTTTCAACATTTTTAAAAAAATGCCAGTAAAACCGAATTTTTATGTGCAAAGAAAAACAATTGTTTTTTAGGAAAAAAACACACTAATGTTTTTGGTAGAATAACATTTTTCTTTCCAAAGTATAATTTCAACATGTTTTAGTAATGATGATAAAGATAAAATAATGGGACGTGAAACACATTAAAATTCTATTAGTTTTCATCCATGTTGTTAAACATATAATAACATAACACTAAATATCGCTAAAATTCTAATTGTTTTCAACCATAACATTAAAGATACAAAAAAAATTGGAAAATTTTCAACCATAAAATTAAAAAACCATGACATTATGAACAAATTACATGACTAAATTAATAAAAATGTCATTATTCGTAGATTGAATGAAACATACATTATATCTCTAATTTATTGTTGCATTGTAGATATTCTAAACAATAAAAATCATCATAATTAAAACATATAATCCAACAACATAAAAATGACACATAACTTCTGATTTAACACCATATGAAAATCAGAATTTTTATTTCAAGATACGATGCAAACATCAGTTATATAAACTGTCTTAGACAATTATTAAAAATCACTCATATTTTCTTGCACACCATCATAATTCACATCTTCAGAAGAATGGCTGAATGCAGACGAAGATGTTCCATATTCTTCTCTTTCATCAACTAGTGCCCCATTTGATTCCACATGCATGCCCACCATTTCAGGTTTCAAAATTCCTCTAGATCTATGATTGGTTTTAGCAGACTCCCATCTCAACACTATTCCTTCTGGTAACAACCTTTTCAGAATCTCTATCATCTTGAAGTGAAGATTTCCTCTCTTTGTTAAATTGAAGTCATAAGCAAGTATGTCAACATCCTCCAATTTTAAGAGGTCTGTGCAGTGACTATTTATATTTGTACCCTTTCTTTTTCTCTTTCCACCAATTTTTTTATCAGCTACCATCTCTAGCTTATACACACCATTGAATGGTTGTGTATTTGTGGCATACCAATGTACTTCAACACCTGTAACATCTTCATTTTTTGTAAAGACCTTTATAACCTTAGCAACCCAAATTGGATAGCCATTGGGATCTCCATCTGCTAGCACTGTGATCATGCAACTCTCCTTAATATCCTATATTGAACCCCTGTAAAGGTGTTCCATGGCTTCACGTTGTGCACAAGATCTTTTGGAACCAATAAACATCTCTCTTTCCTCTGCCTGTGAAGAATTAATAATACCCTGAGATTGTTGCTGTTCAATAATGTTTCTTTCCTCATGTACATTTGACACATTTTGTGGCCAAATAAATGGATTTTTCAAAGGTATATCTTCATTTGTTGTTCTCGAAATGATATCACTTTGATTATTGAAAAATAACTCCCACCAAACTAAATCAACAATGTCAAAGTACTTATATGTATATCTAATACATTTTTTAATTTCTTCTAGGCAATCAAAATCATTTATATCTCTATTCTGTCTGCGTGCATTATGAACTTCACCAATTGATTGTAATAACAATATATTTGATGCAAATATTGGACGATTTGGAATGAACTTCAAAAATTCCAACCCTGATGATGGTGCCCATTCTGCAGCAGTTGAATACTTCTTTCCCCATATTAGTGTTTTCCCATTAATTTTTTTGATATGAAATTGATGTTGGAAGCTAATGTCATTAAGTTGTTCAATGCATTTCTCCTCACCATGCGATCCCAGAATAAACCTTTGCATGTCAACACTTTCTTCCAACACATCGAAAGTAGGCTCTGGCATGTATGATTTCTTAATACATTCGATTAATGATGGCAAGCTCCCAACTTCCTTCCTCCTCAATGTGACTGAAAAACGACTGAAAATATGATCAATATGGTCATGAGTGTGCCCAACAAGAAGGAAACCAACCTTTATCTTCTAAAAATTCTCAATTCAACAAGCATGTTTAGATATCCAAAAACAACCTAATTTTTGTTTTCATGGCAAGTGTTGTCCAATTATAGATACAAAACTTTAAGAAGATTACCAGACCAATGAAAAAGCACATCATGAATTATGGTTATTTTCATATTTTCTTCATTATGAATATTTGGAGCTGTGAAGTACACCCTTGGCAACATTTTCCCATTGAAGACCATACAACCGACCAAGTGATACTGAATAAAATTTTCCTGCTGTAAATTTTTGGGTGTGCGAAAAAAATGTGGTAAAAGTGTTTTCTTCTGGCCCATACCATCAACTATCAAACCCAAATATTTATTCGGATTATCATAACACTTCTTTTGATGCTTGTACAACTTTTTCCTTTCACTTGTTTGTTGTTCGTGATGCTCCTGAAGTTCTTTGACAATGGAATCTACACAACATAAAAGAAATCCATTAAGAAATACGTTTTCATAGTTGATGACTATACAATTTTAAAAGTTAAAGTTATGAATGCTTACCTCTTTTGGACCCTTCACATTTATCCCTTTTTGATTTAAGAGAAACACATGTACTACAAATCCCCATCCTTGTCTTCTTAGGAATACACACATTGTTGAATTCTTTCTTCCATACCTTCACAAAATATTGATATGTAATAAATAGACCATGTCCCTCAGAACCTTCTGCATATTCTTTGTATAAGTTGTAGATTTCTTGTCTTGAAAAACTATCTGGAATATGTATTGTCTCATTATCTTGCATACACTCTCCATGCTTTGAAAAGAAATATTTCATCCATGACATTGCAGTATTTGATAATGGCCCAAACTATCGTTTATGACATATTTTTGAATAAAATGTGGGATCCTTTTCCAAATTTTCTTGGATTCTTGAGAGATGAAAATTACCCATCGAATGAAACATTTTGAAAGTCTTTCTACAGATAAATAAGGACCCAATATGATAATCATAACCTAACAATGTAGATTGCATGCACCTAACTAAATATGAATTTTGAATGCTTTTATTCATTGCCAAATATCTCTTCCTTTTCTCTAATGCAAACTTGAAATCCATATGTTTCAAGCAATCTTTTTAACAACATTCACTTGAAATGAGAGCACTGATAGAACTTCTTCTCATAAAATATTCTACTCTACCCCTTGTATAATTATAACATCTTGGATTGATACGAAAAGGTCTGCTCCTACTCCTCGATACAATATTTCCTGGAAACATATCCATCATTGGATCATCATTTGTATAAGCATTTTCATCATCATTCTGAGGAATGTTATCCTCACTATGATCAACTATGCTTTTGAAATACTGACTTGGAGGATATTCTTCATCTTCCCCTTCTTCAATGCTACTATCATAGTCTTTAGAATTAGGACTAAATGGAAAATTTGACTCGATTTTATTGGATATTCTTCCTCATGTGCATTGTTAGTGTTGCTCTCATAGTCCATAGGATTAGGACTATGCCGAAAATGTGATCGTTTA
This sequence comes from Pinus taeda, assembly GCA_000404065.3. Classification (NCBI taxonomy): domain Eukaryota; kingdom Viridiplantae; phylum Streptophyta; class Pinopsida; order Pinales; family Pinaceae; genus Pinus; species Pinus taeda. Next base: position 23,115 of record APFE030048633.1, read on the forward strand.
CTTACTGAAAATTCTACATCCCATCCTTAGTCATTGCTACTTTCATAGTCCTTAGGATTAGGACTAAGTTCTTCATCCTGTCCTTCGTCACTACTGCTATCATATTCCTTATGATTAGGGCTAAGTGGAAATTGCGACTCTTTATTTGTTTGAAAATCTTCATCATGTTCTTCATCACTGCTGCTCTCAAAGTCCATAGGATTAGGACTAAGTGGACACTGTGACACTCTATTCATTTGAAATTCTTCATCATGTTCTTCGTCATTGCTGCTTCATAGTCCATAGGATTAGGACTAAGTGGACACCGTGACACTTCATTCTTTTGAAATTATTCATCATGTTCTTCATCATTGTTGCTTTCATAGTCCATAAGATTAGGACTAAGTGGACATTGTGACACTCTATTCAGTTGAAATTCTTCATCATGCTCTTCATCACTGTTGCTCTCATAGTCCATAGGATTAGGAATAAGTGGACACTACGACACTCCATTATTTTGAAATTCTTCATCATGCTCTTCATCACTGCTGCTCTCATATTCCATAGGATTAGGACTAAGTGGAGATTGTGACACTCCATTCTTTTGAAATTTATCATCATGACCTTCATCACTGTTGCTCTCATAGTCCATAGGATTAGGACTAAGTGGACACCGTGACACTCCATTCTTTTGAAATTAGTCATCATGCTCTTCATCACTGCTGCTCTCATAGTCCATAGAATTAGGATTAAGTGGACACCGTGACACCCCATTCTTTTGAAATTCTTCATCATGCTCTTCATCACTGTTTCTCTCATAATCCATAGGATTAGGACTAAGTGGAAACCGTGAATCTTTATTTATTTGAAATTTTTCATCCCATCTTTCATCAGTTCTGCTCTCATAGTCCTTAGGATTAGGACTAAGTGGAAGAATTAACTCTCTATTCATAGTGGAATAATTTACGTTATATTCATCAATAGGAATAGAGTTGTTAAGCGACGAAGATGTTGATGCTTCACAAAGCGAAACTTCACTATTAGAAGAATCCATGCCTTTCAAATAGAAGAGGTTTAATGATACAAATGCGTACTCTCCTAATGATAATATATAACTTAAAGAACGAAAATTTCCCTCCAAAAATTTTCGCCAAAATTTTTCCCTCGAAAAATTTTGTTTCATGTATTTCCCTCCATTATTTTCTTCTACAATTTATTGAAAATTTTTAACTAAATTTTCTTATGAAATAAATTTTTTAAATTAAAATTGTAAACTAAAT
>APFE030048633.1:28998-116310 GCA_000404065.3 Pinus taeda
TTGAAGAAAGGGGATTTTAGTGAATCACGTGTGGTAAAAAAGGCAAAGGAACCTCAACCACCATTACATGGAATGATTGGAAAGGCATACACTGGGAGATTCACAGACATCAAAGATCCATTAGAAGAGGAAAATGAGCAAAATGAAGCAGAAAATATTGTGGAAGAATACAATGATGAAACTCTAGAGGATAAAGAGTTTCGATTACATGACATTGTTGATTAAATTTAAGTTATGCTTGGAAATCAAGCTCATTTTTTGTAAATATTAATTAGTTATACTTGTAATGTTTTGACTTTGACATTTTATGAGAAGAATAAGCATTCAATTAATGTTGTTATGTGTTCAAAATTTGTATTATGCGATTTTCACATTAATCTTTATGTTAATTATTATTTTTTGAAAAAAACAATGATAATTATTATTTTTTTGACATGAATTTATAAAAAAACTATTATTTAACCATTTTTTAGTTAAAATTTTCCTATAAAAATTGTGATTTTGACATGTCATTTCTAGCAAAAATTACAAAAAATTATCAAAATGTGTAATTTTTTAGTTATATTTATTTGAAAATGGTTATTTTTATGTCAATTGTTAAAAAATATTGTTTTTTAGAGACAATTATTTCATGTGCATTGAAAAATTAATTAACGATGTATATGTAGAATATCGAAACTTCAAAATATCGACCTTCTTCTTTAAATATGCAAAACAATAAAAACCTCACTACAAAAAGAAAAAAATAATAAAACAAGAAAATATGAAGAAGAAGACCACTTCAAAAATTGTTAAATTTAGAAAATAATTAATTAACATTTCATACATTAGAATATTTAAAGTAAAAAAATAAGTCTTTTAAAAAAGGGCATGATGCAGAATCAACACTTTTTAAAATCAGCATGCAAATCACTAACATTCTAAAACACAGTGTACATAAAAAAAATTTAAATTGCAAAAACTATGCTCTAAAAAATATATGTGTGTTTTGCATCGCCCCTTTTCAAAATCAGGTCACTCATTTGCTATCTCTATGAAATGGATAACAATATCAATTCCTGTTTCAAAGTTTACATTGTTATATTAGCTTGTGATGCCATTACGCTCATGTGTTCCTTTCAAGTTGCATACTATTATAGGCTTCCAAGGGCCACACTTCCTTTTCCGTTCATGTGTTGGAACCTTCATGCATCGCACTTGAATTTCTGTAGGGTCACACACTTTCTCTCAACCAAAGTTACCATACTTCACTCTGCGCGTTTTTTCAGTCACGACATAACATTACCACTCACTCTTGGGACTCCTCCTCAAAATTGTGTGAGGTCTAGTTGGAACTTCATATCAGGGAGACCCTTGAATTTTGGTGAGTCCAACACCGTCAACACATCCAAAATGAAAAATTACAGCGATGCATTAAGATCCAATCATGGGATAAGCTAGTTAGAGATATTGTCAAGGTCCTTGCTTCTTACAAACATCTTTTGAGTGGATTGGAGTTAGTGAACGAAATTACTTGGGGTTCCCTCTATTGGAGTAGTTAGAGAAGTGAGGAAGTAGGAGGAAATCCTAGAGGAAGTTCAAGCATTTCTCTACACTTTCAGGTAGGTTTCCAATACAAGTGATTTGCAGGTCACAAAGGAAAACATTACATGATACATAGTGGAACTAGTGAGGATGTACACGAAGCTGGTAACTCTAGCCAATCAGATCAAGGTATAGAGAAGCACTCTCATTCTAGATGCCCTTGAATTCCTTTATAAACATGACGAATAAAAACTAAATATAGCTCCTATAGATGTTGAATACAAGCTCTTGCACACCTACCTCATGGAGCAGTTGTACACAAATGTTCTAGAATTACCATTACTAAATTGATGGGGTAGAAATATCTTGTTTTGTTGTAAATAACAAGATAGGATAGAGTAGAACAAAGTAGGAATTTGAAGAGTCTTGAGGAAGTCTAAAGTTCATGAAGAAGTCTAAGAGTCATGGGTAGACCAAAAGTCACCCTCTTTTCTATATATACACCCTCATGGAATATTGTAAAGGAATTTTAGCTTTGGACTTATTCTGGTGCATATTGTTTTGAGAACTTATGCTCTTTTAATAAATGCGAGTAATAGTAGATTTCCATTGTTGGGTTCAATGAATACCTTTTACTTTGGTGCCATGAATATTATTAGCTTAATGAATTGGAAGTTCCTATGACTTTGGTGTACTGTCTCCTCATGTATCTCTCGATGCTATGAGTTTCCTTTGCAACACATGGATTGCATATGATATGTTGACCTTATGCTTATGTTGATAAACTTCTTTATTAATATTGGCATAATATCATTGTAAATTGTGTAATAACTTATGTTTTAAATGATTATCCGTCTTGAACTCATTCTTGGTGTTAAGTTTATGCTTTATCTATGCATGGTCTTATTTGAAGTCTTACTAATGATGACTTTGTTAAGATTCATGATTTTAAGTTCTGTTATTTCTATTTATGGTATCTGTTTTATGGGGTATTCATTAGTTACTCACTTGTGTTTGTTGACTTTTATACATTCCGTTTAGCTGAATTTTTAATTACTCACTTGTGTTTGTTGAATTTTATACATTCCGTTTAGCTGAATTTTTAGTTACTCACTTGTGTTTGCTGAATTTTATACATTCCGTTTAGCTGATATTCACTTTCTTGTTCGAAGCAAAATTCAATCAACAAGATGACACTTGGGCCTACATAACCGAATGGTGTGGATTCTAATTGTGTTCTACACCAGGGAGATCCCCTAGCCATTGCAAGTAAATTCCAACCCGTCAACAGATTTGGCACTAGAAGAAGGGCCACCAATGCACGCCCTCACCCCGAAACTTGCCATCAAGCTAGTAATCAACATTGTCCTGCTTCCCCTGAAATGTCACTTCATCCCTCCTTTGGCCTGCCTTTCAAAAATCTCCATCTTAGGGACTCCCATTCTCCTCCACTCGAAGATACCTTGGTGGAAGAGGAAGCTCCTCTCTATCAAGTAATGTATGGTTAGTTGAGGGCTTTGCGTCCTATCACTCAGTAGTTTGTTAGAGGTCTGAAGTTCATCCTTTCCATGAGCTCACTCCCTAACCCACACACTTCCAAACCTCACCATACCCGTCAAGTCATCCTAGTTAATTTAGTACCACATTTGATTGGGATGATTTTGGATGATTATGTGAAAACCATTGAAAGACTCTCGATTGAAGAAATTGAAATCCCCCTAGCATCTGAGAGGGAAGGCCCAAGGAGCACAGTCACAAGAGGTAATAATAAACTATGGCAGGAGAATACATGGGTAAATAATCAGCTGTTGATAGAAGATACTCAGGTTAATGATCAACTGCTAAGGGGAAACCCTGATGTGATCCAGGGGTAGGGGAATGATGAGAATACCAGAAATTATATTAATATTTATAGTGTAGATCCTCCCTGTAACGAGCGGCCTCTCAGGTTCCCAAGTAACTTGGGAAACTTTAGAAACATCAGGTACTTCAAGGATTTAGGACATTTGATGGTCCCTTGAGGTAATGGCAGACAACCACCTCACACCAGTGAAGGGTCTAGGTCAGGCACTGAAAGTGATTATGAGGACAACATCAGCCACGTCATATTCCCTCTAGCACCAAGAGCCAACTGTCAGCAACCTTTGGCCTGGATGGCCCAGTCCCCTTTAGGTATTTGAGATCCCCTTCATGATATGCCTCGTCACCCTAATAAACACCTTATGAAGTTTGATCCCTAAAAGGGAACCATAGTTGAAGACCATATCAATAATTTTTACTTAGCCTTACAAATGATGAGAGTGTAATATGATGGCATGGTTTGTAGGATGTTTCTTCATACCTTGGAGAATAAGGCCACAACATGGTAACAATCCTTGCCAGTGGCCTCCATATAAACTTGGGAGGAATTTTGAAAAACGTTTCTTGATAAGTTCCCCGAAGATAAGACACCATCCATTCTCCTCACTGAATTGAGAACATTAAAGTGCCATAAGAAGGAGAAGGTCAAATATTTTAACTAGTGATTTACTACCATCTTGAATAAGTTTCCAATAGATGCGGCTCTTGATGATTTTATCACTGTTGATTATTATACTAAGGCTTTCCCATGCAATATCGATGTGTTCATCAAGCGCAAAGCCAAAACCACCTTAGTGGAGAACTTTGCGGAAGCTCTTGTTGTGGAGAAGGCTTTACTGTCTATATTAGCCCTTGAGCATGATACCTAGGAAGAGTGTAAGACGACAAACAAGAAATCCCAAGCCTCAACTAGAAATTCTAGTGATAAGGGTAAGGATTCTTTTGATTTCAAGGGTTTAGCTAAGTCCTTGAAGCAATTTATGAATTAGGTCTCTAAATTGAAAAGGAAGACTAGTGAGACCTCATCGGGTAGTAAACCAGCGAAACCTTTCTTCCGAAGGAACAATAATCCTCCCACAAAGTCAACTTATATCTCTATTACATATTTCAACATAGAATAGCTAGGTAAGGAGAATTTATGTACCTTTCACCAAGCCTCTCATTCATAAAAGACTTGTATGCAATGGATACACAACATAACTGCGGTAGTTACCCAACTCCTGGAGGAGTAGGCCCTTGGCGATGATGAGGAAGAGTCTAATGATCCCGAGGAAGAAGCTGCACCTCCAAATGAAAATGTTAGCTTCGTTGTTCTAGCTTAGGAAGTCATCAAAAGGGGAGAGGTATAATCCCTCCAAGAAGACAACATAGGTGACACTCCCCCCCAAGCATCTAAAGACTTATAATATTAGGAGTAATGGGCAGATATCAGATTCTACATTGGAAGAGAAAAACAAGGCATTACTAAGGAGGATCCTCCCACCTAACAACTCAAGTCAACCATCAACCCCTACTCCTAAGGGTTCTTCTAGCCAAAGCCCAAAGGATGCCTCGGTAAGTGGAAAAGGAAACTCCTCTACTCCCGGAACCTTGACTAAGTCTTCATAATCCCCTTCCCTTCCATAGGCATCCTCAAAAGGCACCGTACCTTTAGAATTGGGTTATAACATCATCTAAGATATGAAGAAGATGCGGGCCAACATTTCTCTCTATGAACTTGCCAAGATAGCTAGCCAACATGAACTAATTGTCAAAAGCCTTTTCTACCTCATCTTCAACCAGCAGGGCTACCTCTTCTTCGAATACAAGCTCTCTCATCCAATATTGGGCCTCAACCAACCTCCAATCTATTGTTAATGCTACAAAAGAAAATTTAATAGGTTCCACTCCCCCATTCCTTTTAACTTTTGTAATCTTTAACTACAACGTGCAAAATTTCCTTGTTGATTCTAGTGCATCAAATAATTTCATGCATGCGTGCAAAAAGTTAAACATTCAACTTGAGAAAACATATGCTAAAATAATCCAATTGGATAGATCTCAAGTCCCTGCTGTGGGTGAACTAAATAATGTGATAATTAGGTTGTCTTCCAATTTTAGGGTACATAAATGCATTGACATAGTTGTTTTTTAAATTACTGAAGTGTATGGCATGTTTCTTAGCAGGGACTGGGTGAGAAAACTCTAGGGGTACTTTTCCACCGATTTGTCCCACTTATGGTTGCCTTACAAAGGCAAGAAAAACCAGATCAGAGTCAACAAAACACCCTACATGAAGCATACGGTCACCAAAATGGAGGCTCCAAATGAGTCCATTAGTTTTTCTTAGTAGGAGTTGGGAATGTGTTTTTTGGAAAATGATATTGGGTGCTGTCAAGCCTTTCCATTGCCCATCCCACCTGACACGCAGTTGGAACTACTTATTTTCCCTCCATCCGATGTTAATGAACCTTGTACTATAGATGTGAATAATTTATGCATAGATGTAACCAAGAATGAAATTTGGAATTTATGTTATGACGGGTCCAAGACTCAAGATGGAATTGGTGCTGGTTGTATCCTCATTGGACCCCCCCCCCCCCCAAAAAAAAAAAAAAAAGTTCTTGTAGGTTAGAATTTCAGTGCACTAACAACATTGTAGAATATGAGGTGCTAATCCTTGGGCTCAAGAAGGATATTGAACTAAACGTCGAATATTTGAAGGTGATCAGTGATTCTAAATTCATCACAAGGCAGGTACAAATACAATCGATTGCCAATCGCAACACCTTAAGAATTATTAGCAGGAGGAATGGCGATTAATCTCTTCCTTTAAATATTTTAGTATTAATTCTATTCCTAGGATTAATAATTCCACTGCTAACACTTTAGCTAATACTACAACTAGGTTTACACCTTTAAGGGATGGATTTTCTATTGAGATTGTTTATAAACTTGTTGTCCCAGATAATGTAACTAATATATGCGTTTCCAATGATGATCAACAAATACTCAATTTTATGGCAAACAATGATGTATTTAAGGATGGACAATAGAGGAGGAACATCATGAAAGAGCCTTGCAAGAGGGAGCCAATGAGCACAAGGGAAACCCCATGCCCAAAGTTGTGGTTACACTAGAAAATTTATTTGATATGCAGAACTGTTTCCGGGGCCCATTAAATACCAAGACACATAGTTCCACACTCTCGCATGAGAAAATTAATCTTAGGATTGAGGCCGACCCCAATTTAATCAATCTAGGTGTCGGGTGTTCACCTAATGAAAGACAATCATTCATTAGCTTATTCAAGAGGTATTAGGATGCATTTTCCTAGATGTATGATGACCTGAAGACATTTATTTGATATGCAGAACTATTTCTAGGGCCCATTAAATACCAAGACACATAGTTCCACACTCTCGCATGAGAAAATTAATCTTAGGATTGAGGCCAACCCCAATTTAATCAATCTAGGTGTTGGGTGTTCACCTAATGAAAGACAATCATTCATTAGCTTATTAAAGAGGTATTAGGATGCATTTTCCTAGACGTATGATGACCTGAAGACATATGATACTCAGATCATTCAACATGTTATACCTATAAAATAAGGGGTCAAACCATCCTACCAGAAACTCAGAAAAGTACATCCTACACTAGATACCCTCATTCAAAAGGCATTGAAGAAACTATTGGATGCACATATTATTTTCAAAGTTAGGCACTCCACTTGGGTCTCGAATTTGGTTCATGTACGAAAGAAGTACTGTGAAATTTGGTTGTGCATCAACTTTGAGAATCTCAATCGGGCTTTAGATAAATATAATTATCTAGTTCCCTCTATGGATCATATTCTTCAGATTATATCTGGTTCGAAAATGTTCTCCTTGCTCGATGGTTTCTCCGAGTACAACCAGGTGCTGGTTTCTGAACCAGATTGTTTAAAGACGACTTTCAGAACAAATTGGGAACTTTTTCATTTCAACGCATGCAATTTGGCATTATAAAAGGTGGAGAAACATTCCAAAGGGTGATGGGCATCGATTTTAGAGCATGGTGGTATATCTGGATGATGTCATGGTGTTTTAGAAGAAGAGGTCAAACCACCTTCACCATCTGAAGCAGATATTTGAGCGGTGCCGAAAATACAAGGTTTCGCTGAACCGAATGAAAAGCATATTCATAGTATCATAAGGAAACCTCCTTGGGAATATAATAACAAAAGATGGAATTACTATTGATCTTGGTCGTGTAAAATCTATCTCGCAAATCCCTCTCCCTAGTGGCAAGAAAGGTATGTAGTCTTTCCTCCGTAAAATCAACTTTCTCCGCAAATGTATTTCTGATTTTTCAAAGATTGTTAATCCCTTGAAAAATATGATAAAGAATGATTTAGGCTTTAAATGGAATCAAGAAGCGAAGGAAGCATTTGATCGTATCAATAAATCCATCACAGAAGCCCCTTCTCTGTACAACCTAGACTTCAACAAGGACTTCATTATGTACACTTTCTCCTTAGGCTCATCCTTAGTTCTTGTGCTTACACAGAGGGATGGTAACAAAGATGAATGGCCCATATCCTTCATGATCATGGGACTACAGTGTGCATAGCTCAACTACTCAAACATGAATAAATAAGCATACCCGGTATACAAAGCAGTGAAACATTTCAGACCCTACATTCTCATGAACCATGTGACGGTTTTTATCCCTCATCCTACTGTTAGGTCATTGTTCATCCAATAGGAGATGGGTGAGCGAAGGGACAATTAGATGACTTGATTTGAGTTCAAGCTTGCTCATACAATTAAAGGGCATAATCATGTGAATTAATCGTTGAGACCACAAACCAAAAAAATGAAGAATCATATGGCTAGGACCATAAGATTGAGATGTACCAAAATGAACTCACCACTGCGCATGACTCTTCATATTGTTATGTTGATCTGAAGCAATATTTAGGGCAAGGGACCTTGCCTTTTACCTTGTCTGTGAGATAGAAAAGGGCTGTGAGACTGAAAGCTGCATCCTACCAATTGATACAAGGGAATCTGTTTCGTAAACACCACCATGGTGTGTTACTCAAATGTTTGGAATTTGAAGAAGCCCAACGGGTGTTAAAGGAGCTACATGATGGACCGACAGGAGGCCATTATGCCAGTGATACTACAACACAAAATATCATGAGGGCATGGTTTTATTGGCCTACCCTTTTCAAGGACGCACATGCGCATGCTCGAAAATGCCCTATTTGTTAGAATTATGTAGGAAGAAAATCTCGGTCTGTCACTCCTCTCTAGTATATAGTAGTAGAAGAACCATTTCAATAGTGGGGACTGGATTTCATTGGAGAGATCGTGCCACACTCATCAAAACAACATAGGTATATCCTCACGGCTACAGACTATTTCACGAGGTGGGTGGAAGCCATTCCATTACAAAAAATCAATGCCAAAGAGGTAATATCTTTTGTCAATCAATATAACATGACTAGGTTTAATGTTCAAACTTCCCTTGTTTTTGATAATGCTACTTATTTATTTTCTTTAAGGTTATATGATTTTTCTTTGGAAAATGACATTGTTTTGAAACATTCAACTAACTATTACCCCCAAGGAAATGGCCTAGAAGAATCCACCAACAAGAACTTAATCCACATTATCAAGAAAACCTTGTTGTCACACCAAAGAAACTGGCACAATGCCATGAAAAATTCCATGTGGGTCAACAATGTCACCCCGAAGTTATCTCTTGGAACATCCCCTTATTTTCTAGTCTAGGGGAAAGAAGCCATCTGTTAGTGCTAGTCTTCGCATCCTGTCAACAGGGATCAAAATGAGCTCTTACTAGGTTTGGTTTGGTTAGATGTTTTGCACATGATATTAAGCACAAAACATGTCACAAATGTGTCCATTAGAATAAGCTTGGAAAAAATACTTCCAATGGTATATCACACTCCTGTAACCGGTTTCTGGATCATAAGATATGATCGGAATGAATGATTGATTCTTGGTTATGCATGTTTTGAGGTCAATTGTTGCACACAGGGACAAGTTTACTATAAAATCAATTTGGACATGAATTTTACAAAAGTGAAAGAGGTTTTTGTCCATCACATACCAAATAACAAAAACCTCCTTTAGTTTATGCACAAGTGCTACTATGTGGGAGATATCTAGTGATATTTGGAGCCTGCATTAAAACAAAGCAAAATTTTCATTTATTTTAATATTTTAGTCATTCTAGTGCGGTGTCATTTTACAATAGATGGAAAGTAATTTTGCAAAACCCAAGGATATTTTGTTAACCACGAGCCATATAACAAAAACCTCTTTCAATTTATTCACAAGTGTCATGAATTGGGATATGTGACTAGATCTTTACAACTCATTTTCACATATTTAAATTTTTAATGATTTTTTGTTTTAGAGATGATTTTGTGGCATAGATTACAAGCAACTGGAAACAAATTTCCAAAATTTGAGAGAGGTTTTTCTCCAACATGAACTTATCTACAAAAATATCTTTCATTTTGTAACAGGTGCTATGGTTTAGAAGATACGAGTTCATCTTCAACACCTATTTTCAGAAATTCAGTCCAAGTTTAATGTAACTGATTCTATTTTGAAGAAAATGGTTCAGCTCAATTCCCTTAGTAAAAGGATGAGAAAATGTATATATTTTATGAATTTCATAGTGTAGAGGTTGGATTTTCGTAGCAAAGAAGCATTTGTACTGTGTAAAGTTTTATTGAATATCATAATAAAGCAGTTTTTGCCCTTTAGGCCTAGGATTCATCACGGTGCTTAAATGTTCTGTATGTTTTTTCTCCTGTAATTCATTGACACATTATGTTTTTCTCCTTTGTTTTAGCATTATCTAAGTGATATGTTATGAATTCATCCATAATGATGCTCCTTTCATGATGATTTTGCTGTTAGTTGTAATGGTAGTTTTAGCAGAATTCATCCATTGTTAGATGCTCTATTGAGCAATCTCGTTATTCTCTTTCATCTAAAGTTGCTACTGCAGATTCATCCTTTGTTTGATGCCTGTAGGGTAGCAGGCTTTCTCCCCTATGCTTCTCACATTTACAATCTTTACTTGGCTAAACATGGCACTTAATTTGCCCCAGGTTTGCCAGCAGAAACTGACATTGATGCCATAATCCAAATCTTCCTTTCTCTTGATGTTTCGACCTAAAAGAAAAATCAATCAAAAACCCTGAGCTACTATACCTATCCTAAAATCAGCATTCAATTCAGTCATCTCAAGCCATAGTTTCCAATATCCTAATTAACATTGACAAGGAGAGATCCCTCTCCCGACCTGGTAGGGCTAGCTACCAGGTTAAGTGTGGTTTGATGTTACCCTAGACCTGCCTTCCTTCAGCCTGAGGTAGATCCAGAACCTAACATAGTGGCGACCATACTGGGGAAGAGGTGACAAATCTTCTCTGGAAAAGATCATTCAAGTTGCAGATCTAATTGCTGATGGTGGACAACAATTAGACACATATGAAGGCTGAAATCATCTACGTGATGACTCCAATGTTCAAGATCCCAAGCTTCGAATTCACTGCCAAAGAATCCAATTTTCAGAACGTTGATGGTAATCACTGATGACAGGGTATCTGGCAAATCCATTATCTAGTGAAATTTTATTGATTTTAAGGGATGAGATAGCAAAATTTCAGATTGATTAGAGTTTTTTAACATCATTGTTTCTTAACTTGAAATCTAGTCGACTCACGCTTGAGAATAAATATTTTTTTCTTGGCTTAATGGTTGAAAGATTGGAAAATGAAATTGAATTATTGGATGTTCAAATTAAATCACATGAATTCCAAGACCCTAAACAGTTATTGGAAACTCTCCCTCCTCCCAAAGAAGAAAAGATAAGGCTGCCCTTGGATGGTTGGATTGAAGGATGTTATGATTTACAATGAGGATGTGAAAATCTCTAGCCAAGAGCATATGTTAATGAGCTGGGGCAACAGATAGAATCTAGTTTCTATGATCCCATAGTAGCATATATGGAATATATTTTTAAGTTGAAAGAAAAACTAGGTTGCCTTTTATAGAGCCAGAGGTACTATGGGTATATACTGTTGGTAGGATTTCCAACTATCTTCTGGTTCAAACACTATAAAAAAACAATATCAATGTCACAGTTACTTGATTGGTTGATATGGCATTACAACATCACTTGATCTATTGGTTTTGCAGTAAAGTAGGGTAGATTTGTAAATAAATAATCTGCCAAAGGCAACATTTCAATTTCCGATATTTGTTATGTACAAGTTGTAGTATGTGTATGTTTGGATTGGTATGAGTTGTTTTGAGTTTGAAGTTGTTTGACCGTATTACCCAATAGATGAGGCACTTGGTCTACGGTGTTCTTGACACCTCCAAGGAGCTTCCATCCCCAATAAGGTCGATGTTAGTGCTAGTCTTTGCAGCCTGTCACCAGGGATCAACATGAGCTCTTACTAGGTTTGCTTTGGTTAGATTTTTTGCACATGATATTCAGCACAAAACATGTCACAAATGTGTCCATCAGAAGAATATTAGAAAAAATATTTCCAATGGTATTTCACACTCCTGTAACCGGTTTCTGGATCATAAGATATGATTGAAATGAATGATTGATTCTTGGTTATGCATGTTTTGAGGTCAGTTGCTGCACACAGGGACAAGTTTTCTACAAAATCAGTTTGGACATGAATTTTACAAAATTGAAAGAGGTTTTGTCCATCACATACCAAATAACAGAAACCTCCAATTTATGCACAGGTGCTACTATGTGGGAGATATGCAGTGATATTTGGAGCCTACATTAAAACAAAACAAAATTTTCATTTATTTTACTGTTTTAGTAATTTTAGTGCGGTGCCATTCTACAACAGATGGAAAGTAATTTTGCAAAACCCAATGAGAGTTTTGTTAACCACGATCCATATAGCAAAAATCTCTTTCAATTTATTCACAGGTACCATGAATTGGGATATGTGACTAGATCTTTATAGCTCATTTTCACAGATTTAAATTTTTAATTATTTTTTATTTTAGAGATGATTTTGTGGCATATATTACGAGCAATTGGAAACAAATTTCCAAAATTTGAGAGAGGGTTTTCTCCAACATGACCTTATCTACAAAAAATTCTTTTAGTTTTGTAACATGTGCTATGGTTTAGGAGATACGAGTTCATCTTCAACACCTATTTTCAGAAATTTGGTCCAAGTTTAATGTAACTGATTCTATTTTGAAGAAAATGGTTGAGCTCAATTCCCTTAGTACAAGGATGAGAAAATGTATATATTTTATGAATTTCATAGTGTAGAGGTTGGATTTTGGCAGCAAAGAAGCATTTGGACTGTGTAAAGTTTTATTGAATATCGTAATAAAGCATTTTTTTCCCTTTAGGCCTGGGATTCATTACGGTGCTGAAATGTTCAGTATGTTTTTTCTCCTGCAATTCATTTACAAATTATGTTTTTCTCCTTTGTTTCAGCATTAGCTTAGTGATATGTTAGGAATTCATCCATAATGATGCTCCTTTCATGATGATTTTGCTATTAGTTGTAATGGTAGTTTTAGCATAATTCATTTGTTGTTAGATGCTTTGTTGAGAAACCTCGTTATTCTCTTTCATCTAAAGTTGCTGCTGCAGATCCATCCTTTGTTTGATGCCTACAGGGCAGCAGGCTTTCTCCCCTATACTTCTCACATTTACAATCTTCACTTGGCTGAACATGGCACTTAATTCCCAGGTTTTCCGGCAGAAACTGACATTGATGCCATAATCCAAATCATCCTTTCTCTTGCTGTTTCGACCCAAAACAAAAATCAATCAAAAACCCTGAGCTACTATACCTAGCCTAAAATCAACATTCAATTCAGTCATCTCAAGCCCTAGTTGCCAATATCCTAATTGATATTGGCAAGGAGAGAGCCCTCTCCCAACCTGGTAGGGCTAGCTACCAAGTTAAACGTGGTTTGATGTTACCCTAGACCTGCCTTCCTTCAGCCTGAGGTAGATCTAGCCCCTAACACCATCTTACCACCCAACTTGTACCTACCCTCTCTCCAGTTGTCACAAGAGCCATGAGGCGCGCCTTTCCCTAATATCCAAAACCAAATATATACCCTCCTCAAACTGGAAGAAGAAAGACAAATGACTAAGGAGAAGTTTGTCATTCACCAAAGCTAAATCAAGAGGTGATTTGATTAAAAATTCATTGGGAATAATGAGTTCAATGTGGGTGACCTAGTCCTCAAATGGAATAAGGCCCATGAGGAAAAAGGTAAACAAACCAAATTCCAAGCCTTGTGGTTTTGTCCCTTTCAGGTTAAGGAAAATATTGGCCAACATACTTAAAGGCTGCAGAATTTAGAAGGGAGGTTCGAACCCCTTCCCGTGAATGGCCACGACCTCAAATTTTATTTCACCTAGCAGCTCCCACAACTTCTTTTCTAGTCTTGTACTATAGATTCTTTCTTTTGTTTTTCATGCTTTTCTTAGCTTAAACCCCTCATTTTTCCTTTTCACTTTCACCTTCTTTACACCTTTTCTTTCCATCCTTTAATAATGATCCTGCCCTAAATAAAAGATTTTGGAACATTTCCCTAGTTAGGCCCTACTATTCATTTGGCTATATATTTTGAATCAATTGGTTTATCTGTCTAGCTCGAGAAGGAGAAAGGAAAAACTTTAATGAGCAACACATGTTTCAAGAAATCAATAAAGTCTCTGAAAAACCAAAAACAACCTCTCTTGCAAGTAAACTAAGTCGAGATCCATCATCCAGCTAGGCTAATAAATGCCATATAAATAAGTGCCAATGAGCACATGTGAATAAGTTCCAATGATCACATAAAGAAAAAAAAATTAGCTAAAAAGGATTGAGAAAGGCTTCCTGCCCAGATATGTGATGCAACAACTCTGCGAGGGTAATGTCTAGGCTCGTTGGCAACGGAGTAATGTTTGTGATTTCTAGGTAGTGACTCTGTCAGGGATCTGTTCAGGCTCATTGGCAGTGGAGCAACACCAGCAAACTATAAAAACTATAGCGAAAACCTTTACAACTCATATCATTATCTGGACCCCTATATCAATACATCGGGAATGTCTTTACTTTGTGTGGTAACAAGCCAAGTCAAATTAGCTAAGGACTTCTGATCAATACTAAGGGAAACTTGAGTCATTAGTGGGACCCATAATCTTGAAACAAATCACTCATAAAGGTCCACTTCATCCTGAGATCAAGCATAAATAGAGATACTGAGGTTTTACCAGCAAATCACCAATTGTTGTAGCCACTACAACAACCCTCCAAAATTCCTGATCTTTCAAAATTTTGGAGCCCCTGTACTATGTCCATATCTATCACTCACTTCCAAGGCTCCAACTTAACATTCCGGCAGTTAGCCAAGCCCCTTTGTATCCCTTCACAAGTCTAACTTTCAGAGACTCAAAGTTCATTTCTTTTTCTTAAATCATAGGTCACACAAAGTAAGCTTTAATGTGCTTAAAAGTTGCGACCCTGTGACCTACCTCATTTTGGCTAAGTCAAGTCACTAAGTTGCAAGAAAAGAGTTGTGACATTTTACTCATCTTGCAACTTTGTGACCTCGCGACCTTACCCTGATGGGTTTGTTGGGTTGCAAGGTTGAAAACCCCTCTCAACGACCACCTAACGACCTTTGCGACCTTGTGACTCTGCGACCTCATAAGAGAGGTCATTGAGTCACATAGGTCACTAAGTTGCAAAGGGGAAAATAAACATCCCATGTGCCCAGGTGAGCTCTGTGTCCCCTACATGTGCGATTTTTATTATAAATTGGTTGTTTGATTGGTCATTTGATCATTTTAGTTGGTCTACCTTGGGATAGAGAAGCTAGGAAATTTGGAGAGGTGCACGACCCTTCCAAGTAAGTGACTCTTCCTCTCCCCGGTTATGATTAGTTTCTAGAATTTATCCTCTTCTTCTGACCTTGACCTTGCATCTTCCCAATTCAGGGTCTTTATTTAAGTTCATGGCTCATTTCAATCTGAAACCCCTAGACAAGCCATTCATCCTCCAAAACTATTTTCCATCTGGTAACTCAGTTCCATTTCTTCCCAAATTAAGTTTACCTTCTCAGTAATCTTTTTTTATAGTCCAGTAGCTCCCCAAGGATTCATTTTGAGCCTAATCTCCTTCACTAAGCTGTCTTGAGGAATAGGTGACCTGACCAAAATCCGTGATAGGAAAAATGATGTGACCTAGCGACCCTTGCGACCTTGCAATCTCCCTTTGCACATGACCTTGCGACCCATGCGACCTTGTGACCTTCCTTTCATTGTGACCTATGTGACCTGGCATCTCTCTTGACTTGCAAATTTGTGACCTCCCTTATGCTGCAACCTAACCTACCCTACTTGCTATGTCACACATTTTACCTTTGCGACCCAATGACCCCTGACCTATGTGACCTTGCGACCCCTCTTAGGAAAAATTCCTCCTCAGGACTTGCAAGGAGATTTGAAGCTGTGATTTGTGTTTTCCTTCTAGTTTTAATTATTCATACCATCTCTCTCATCGTGGGATTGTTTGTTTGACATGCCAGACAACGTCGATCTCGAGTGCATTTCAATCTCCTATTTCTCTAGTGACATGCCACCTATGGTAGTCAAGCCTTTCTGGAAGAGATCTGAAAGTGGCATACAGGAGAGCTACTAGAGCCCACCACCTCCTATTTATAGGGACACTGCATCTAACCTAACCATGAACACCAAGCTCTTCTGGTTTGACATTTATGCATAGTTTTCTAAATAGCTAATCCCTGAGAACCAAGAATATTTCTAGGTGTATATCAATGTTAAGAGGTATAAGCTCCACAAAGTGGCCTCACATCCTCCTATCTTTCCATGTGTAGAAACCATCATTTGGATTATAGAGAACACAAGCATAGACCAATGGGTAGTGAGAAATCATACATGTGAAACTTTCACAACCGTATCTTTGATGGATATTGCTTCTTATTACAGGTTGCTGAAAAAGGAGGAATCATTCAATAACCAATGGTTGTCAAATTTCATAATTCCAACTAAGGACATTTTAAGGAATTGGTGGCAAGACCTTCCAAGTTCTAGGTAAATAATGACCAAGTAGACAGGATGGAAGGTTTAAAGAAAGTTTACCAACTCATTTCCATAATGATGAATCAATTGTACAATAGGGATGACATCAATACCTTCCTTGGGACATGGGTCCCTATCATGTATGTCGTCACCACTAAAGGTACAACCTTCAACTAGGTCAGTATCCTAGTTTCTACATTAAGGACTAATATAATTGCATCAAAACATCATGAGGCAGACCAACCATCATAATTATACATGGCCTCGTACCTATTGGATGTTTTTTATGCGAGATGCCATTTCAAACATTAGAGCTACAATTGGACTAGAGCTGCAACAAAACCTGTACACCAACACTATAAGATCTTTTGGGACACAGGATATAAAAGTGTACATGAGTCTACCTATGAGACGTTCATCGCCCCATTATACTAGTTTATTTTCGGAGAAGATCCTCCTTGCATGTCTAAGATTGCCATGGAAACTATCGCTAAAGTGGCAGTGGATCCCTATTTAGGAGGGCACATTCATTAGGGTCTTTGGCTCATACAAAAACCCTCATGCACTTCCTAGATTTTCCACAGATGATTTACTGTTGCAGGAGGTATGTTATCAAATGAACACAGGCTTTTCAAAGACACTGAGTAAAAGGGAGAAGAAACCCTGACCCATCTTCCCTCTCACTATTGAAGCATACACGGTTGAAAACTTCAAGGAAGTTGAGGCGGAAGCTGAGGAGATAAAGGGGTTCCATTTTGTGACTTGAATCATTGTACCTATGACCCTAGAAGAGTGGTAGTAGCTCACTAGAATAAGGCTAATTTCAATTGGTCATACCCACACACTAGGCATTCCCATGAGGAAAAGGTTAGAAATTGGTACAATGCAACCAGGGAGTTCAACCCAAGTGAACAACAAGAAAAAGAGGATGAACAAGTTGGGCATTACCAAGAGAATGTAAGCCTACGAGAAAGGTCAACCTCACTTAAGAGAAATAAAGAGAAACAAAAGGTAGTAGGGAAACTAAAGAAGAAAAAGGCGACGAAACAAAATATCCTCTGAGTGAACAAGATGAGGGTTAAGATGACGAAACGTTAGAGAAGAGAAATGTGACCTTAGCTAGGAAAAAGCATAAGTTGAAGAGGAAGAGAGAAGAAGAAATAATACGGTCACAGAATTTAGGAGGCCAGTGGCTTGAAGACCAACCTGAGAAGAAATGATAGAATGAAGAAAGAAGGAAGAAACAATATGAGGAGGAATGCCTGAAAATACAAGAAGAGGAGTAGAGGACCCGAGAGGAAGAAGAAAAGAAAAGGAGGGAAGGAAGAGAAACAAAAACAAGAAGAAGAGCTCAAGAAGAAACAAGAATAGGAAGAGAAAGAAAAGAAGAGACTAGAGGAGGAATAGAGGAAGAAGGCTGAAGAAGAAAAGAAAAGGAAAGAAGAAGAGGAATTGAAAAAACAACAGAAAAAGGCCGGCAGGAAAGCTCAACAAGAGTCCAAAAAAAAAGAGTAGCTCAATGAGCAAGATGAACTTCCCCCGACCACTCTCATCACTGGAGGGCATCTTCCTCTTAAGGAGTTGGGCATCCTAGATAAGGCAGAAGAGGAGGTGATAGACCTAACTAGGCTTACCTTCAATCAAGTCAATTGCAAGATCATGCAAGAAAGAAGGAAATATTATGCTAGGAACCCTGTGGAACTTTTGTTCGTGACCACAGAGAAGGAAATTTTCCTAGATACCATGATAAATCTTGAAATGATTACCTCGGTCGGGACTCCCTTTGTGGCCAAAACTAAGCTAAATGTTTGGATAATGAGCAATTAGATTGCAGAACTCCAAGGCGAACTCTATGCATCTAAACAAAGAGATTCCAGAGCAGAAGAAGATAGAAGGTAGCTAGAAGAAGAGAATATAGCATTTTGCTTAGCTCACTCAAGTGCAAAGGAATTGCCCTGTGCAATCAAGTAAGAATTTGAAACCTTGAGAGAAGCCATGGTGGTGCTTTATGAAGAGATGTCAAAGCTACATCATATTGTGGCCCTTATCCTAGCCATACAAGCCAACATGAAAGAAAAATCCTTCACACTGAAAGAAGTTGTTACAGCTCTGGACAATATTCATGAGTGGACAAATAATTATCTAGAGGCACCACTAGTTTTCCCAAAGAAAGATTGGATTACAACACAAAACGAAAATTTCTAGCTACACATTAAGATCCAATCATAAGATAAGCTTGCTAGAGAGGTTGAAAAGGTCCTTGCTTCTTACAAACATCTTCTGAATGGATTGGAGTCAATGATCGAAATTCATGGGGTTCCCTCTATTGGAGTAGTTCGAGGAGTGAGGAAGTAAGAGGAAATCCTAAAGGAAGTTCAAGCATTTCTTGACATTTTCAGGAAAACTTCCAATGCAAGTGATTTGTAGGTCACAAAGGAGAACATTACATGATACATGGTGGAACTGGTGAGGATGTACATGAAGTTAGTAACTCTAGCCAATCAAATCAAGCTCAAGAGAAGAACTCTCATCCTAGATGCCCTTGAATGCGTCCATAAACATGATGAAGGACAAACAAAGAAAACTCCCATATTTGTTAAATACAAGCTTTGGGGCACCTACCTCGTGGAGCAATTGCACATAGATGTTCCATATTTATCTATTACTAAATTGATAGGGTAGAATTAGCTTGTTTTGTTGTGAATAGAAAGCTAGGATAGAGTAGAACAAAATAGGAATTTGAAGAGTCATGAGGAAGTATAAAGGTCATGAGGAAGTCCAAGAGTCATGGGTAGACCAAAAGTCACCCCGTTTTCTATAATATAGCCTTATGGCATATTGTAAAGGAATTTTAGCTTTGGAATTATTTTGGTGCATATTTTTTTTAGGACTTATGCTCTTTTAATAAATGCAAGAAGTAATAGTAGATTTCCACTATTGGATTCAATGAAGACCTTGTACTTTGGTGCCATGAATATTATTAGCTTAATGAATTGGAAATTGCTATGAGCTTTGATGTACTGTCTCCTCATGTATCTCCCAGTGCTATGAGTTTCCTTTGCAACATGATATGTTGACCTTATGCTTATGTTAATAAATTGCTTTATTAGTATTGGCATAGTATCACTGCATATTTTTCACTCACTTGTGTTTTAAATGCTTAACCATATTGAGCTCATTATTAGTGTTAAGTTTATGCTTTATCTATGCGTGTTATTATTTGAAGTATTGCTAATGATGTTTTTCTTAACATTTATACTTAGAAGTTTTGTTATTTCTATTTATGGATTTTTTTATAGGGAATTCATTAGTTACTCACTTTTGTTTGTTGAAGTTTATACGTCCTGTTTAACCGATATTCCCTTTCTTGTTAGAAGAAAACTTCAATCAACAAGACAAAAGTTGGGCTCACATACCAAACGTGATCCCGAAACTAAATGGTGTAGAGTCTAATTGGGATTCTGCACTGGGGAGATCCCATAGCTGTTGACGGTAAATTCTAGCCTGTCAACATGTCCCTAACCGCTTTTCCTAACTCATTGGTCAGATGAGAGGTACTTCCCATGAGTTCTGGAATACATGGGTAGGATGTATGCTAGGGCATCAATAAGAGAAGGTGAACCAATCATCCTACTCATATGCCATAGGATAAGGTGAACCACTCAGCCTATGCATATGTCAAGCATAGGGGGAAGGTGAACCACTCACCCTACACACGTGTCATCAATCGTAGGGAAAGGTGAGCCACACACCCTACACACATGTCAACCATCATGGGGTATCACAGGGGAAGGTGAACCACTCACCATGTACATATCTCACCAATAGGGGAAGATGAAACACTCACCCTACAGTCGCTCATAGCTCCAAGAAGTACCCCAAGCCCTGAGGAACGCCCAAAGCTGAATGTCCAACTCAAGTGGGACCCTCATGGGAGGGTCTTTCCACGAATCTAAGTCTATTTTGGAAGGCTAAGAATTTAACCTTCACTAAGGGATTCATGAGGATGTCTGCGACCTACTCATCATTCCTAATGTGTTGGAGCCTTATTGCTCCCTACTATACCATATTCTAGATAAAGTGGTACTTGATATCAATGTGCTTGGTGCGGTCATGGAACACAAGATTCTATGAAAGATGAATCCCACTTTGGTTGTCACAAAATATCATGGTGGTATCCAACACATGATCAAATAGCTCACTAAAGAGCTTCCTCAACCAAACAACTTCACAACAAGCCATACTGTTAGCCTCCTATTGCAATAGGGGTTCATATTTCATGATTGACGATTTGCATGCCAAATATGTCATCTTTTTATTACTGTAAAGGTTCCATATTTCCAGAGAGTTTCATTTAGATAAGTCATTCAAATTTTGAAGAACTGTTCAGTCAAGGGAAGGCCAAACAGTTTAAACTTGGCTTCCCTGGGTTTCAATTGCTTGCTTTAGAATATAGAGATGAATATCTGGCCAAACAAGCTTAAAACTTGGCAGATTGGTAAATAGGTAGAGAAACCAGGGCGCTCATCCGCTTAATCTGAGCCCCAGAAGAGACAAGGGTCGATTTAGATAGGAGGATAGCTGAAAGAAAGGTTGAAAGGCTGGGTATGCTAGTTCTAGGGCACCCAAACCAAAAGAAGAAAAAATGTTAGGAGAGTAGGCCGGGTAGGTAGCATTGTGGTGCAAGAAACATGGCTTGGGATCCATTTCATTTTATATTCTCAAGCGTGTTATCCATTCGCATCTCAAGCATAAGGCAGTTTCAATTTGGAGGAGCTCAAGCGAGGCATGTCTGAATTTCCCTTTTTTCCCTCAAAACACTCGCTAACTTCCCCTAATCCGCTTAAAAAGGTCCTTTTTCCCCTTCAAAAGCCTAAGATTCCTATCCTTAGCGCTCTCTGATCAGATTACATATTAACTTCTAACTTATTATCTAAATCCTAGTTATTCTTCCCTCCCCATACTAAAAACATTAGACGAGATCCCCCTAAATACATATCCCCTCCATTGGTTGAAATATAACCATAACTAGCTCAGCATTTTCTGCTACTACTACAAAGGACTATCAACCTTTAGTTCTGTTTTTAATGGTTGTGAAATGGTACTTTGGAAATGTCTAGTGGTTTGGTTATGTCTATATCTGTGCTCATGTACATTCAAGAAAAATGTTGGATGGGGTTTGGGGTTTTGTATCCCAACCTTGGCAATGGCACCAACACCCTCTGTTTTCAGGTGTGGGACAAGATTGTACCCAAATGAAAAAACCATGTGTTCAAAAGGATAGTGTTTGTAAAGTGGTTATATTCTAGCTATTACCTCTTATTATACTGTCACTTGTTTGCAGTGGTGCATTTTCTATCTTGCTGTCCAAGGACTACCAGAACCAAACATATTTGCGACCTGATGATGCACATGGCAAGAATAGCATAGAGTCTGCTCAATTTAATAAGGACAATTCTTTTGTGGCTGGAATTTTACAGTTCTTTACAAGTTTTGTGCTGTATGGTTACTTGGTTCCATTATCACTTTATGTATCTATGGAAATAGTGAAGGTAATGCAAGCGTTCTTTTTAAATATGGATATACGCATGTACTATGAAGAAATTGACAAGCCTCCTTCTGCTCGAACTTCAAAATTTGAATGAAGAATTGGGTGAGGTTAGCACCATCCTTTCGGACAAGATAGGCACTCTTACACCTAATGAGATATAATTCTTCAAATGTTCAATTGCTGGTGTGTCTTATGGAACAGGTATTTATAAGGTACAGAAGGCTGCGCCAGAAAGTGCTAGCAAGAAGCCTTCCTTGAAAGAAGAAGAAATCTTTTGTTCAACTCTTCAAAAAAGGATTCAACTTGAGGGATCATAGACTTGAAAATCAGAGCTGGATTTCACTGAATATCATATATGGCCTTTTGCATTCCCAGAGGCACTCGCAGCATGGTTTACATTACTATAAACTAGCCACTTACACACACCCCAAGAGTAGATGATGGGAGCCTTCAGCTGTTGGCAGAAAAAGAAGATGCAGAGAAGACAACATTGGAAAAACATGGAGATATTATTGATGATTCAATGGGAGCCTTTGATGCTTTTGATATGTCTGGTGAATCAAAAAAGGCATTAGTATCTTTTGGTCTAGGAAATTACCTTCTTTGTGTTAGGCCTGTAAATGATCAAGCATCCTTTGCAGATGGTGAAATATCTCCTTCCTTTGAGTGGTCAGATGATTTGAAAGGTGTAAACGCTGTTTGTATTTCAGGACTTTTTAACAAATTAAGTTATCACATCAAGCAGACATTTTATGGTCAAAATGCAGAGTCAGGCTTTAGCATGATTCATTGTGGCCTAAATAGCGTGGGTACAAAGACTAAAGATCTTTATTTCCTAGTCAGAACCACAAAAAGAAAATTATCTGTGGGAACACTGTATACTCCTGAGCATCCAAAGCCACAGTCCCAGATAGTTGCTTTGCAAGAACAACAAGATATTTTGATCTTGCTGACCATTCAAGTGTCCAATCTTCTGAAAATGAAGATTGCAGTGACATCAAGTGATCATTTAGAGACAAACTCAGGAGAGATATCTGAACAAAGTGGTGGCAATCATGCAATTCCTAAGGGTGGACAGAAAGAATACATGTATGCAGATCTTAGAGTCCTTCTTTATGTGGAAAAGGAATGATAAACAGGCTCATGAATCAGGCAACATAATTCCTCTGAGCTATTGGACTGGCTATTTTTCCAGTGAGCTACAGGATTGGATTGGAAACTTTAATAGAATGGCACTGAATGGATGACCGAGTAGTGCACAGTATGTCATGGAACTGAATTTTTTGATCAAGTTGAGAGAGTGTAAGAGAAAGGTAGATGCACCTGTTTGTAAGAGGGATAATTTGTACTCAATTATCTACTTTTCCCATGGATCTATGTGCCCACTACAGGTTCTGCCATACAACATTCTCCCTGCACGCATTGAATGTGATTCTTAAACTGATTCTATGGTCCAAATATAATGTTAACAAATTTAAGATAAAATCACTTTCACTAAAAATGTTCATCATAAATAGCTGGTGATTTTTGAGACAGATCATTTCCCAGAGTTGCAGATGGAGAGGAACCTCATTTAAGCTGCCTCCGGTTCCATGTCCATTATCTCGATTTTGAGGATTTTCCTGTTTGTTGTGGCACATAGGTGTTTGGAGAATATTATCACAGTTCTTTCACAAGTTATCAGAACGGAAACTATTGTGATGGTGAGCTACAGTATTTTTTGAACTCCAGGAAGTATTGATGCTGATCAAACACAGGTAAAATCTCTACAGGATTGGATTGGAATATGAGTTAGTATTTTTGAACTCCAGGAAGTATTGATGCTGATCGAACGCAGCAGACTTGATCTCAGTTTCAAACCATTTGTCAACATCAACAAACTCTAAATGCAGCAGTCCAAAAATGTTTGCCATTGCAAGAAAACTCATTTATGCAGGACGCTTCTATTACACAGCAAGCATCACATAGTTAAAAAAAATAAAAATGCTCACATACTCAGTGGCAATCACACTTAAAAAAATGCGCACATACTCAGTGGCAATCACAGTTAAAAAATAAAAATGCGCACATACTCAGGCAATCACAGTTAAAAAATGCGCACATACTTAGTGGCAATACTCATGGAAGATTTGACAATTTAAATTCTACTCTAAAATCTGTCATTAGTGGCAAGATCATGGTCCTTGGCAGCCACTTATTGAAACTATGGATGGATTCATAAGATACCAGTATGATAAGAATGGCTCTGGTGCACCTTCACAAATACGGATGGCTTCTACTAAGGATCCAAATATAAATCCTCAAAAAATTAAATTTAACTGTTGGTGTAAGCGGGCAACCTGGACGCCTGCTCTGTTTTTTAAAGACATCTGAAGGTGCTGTGTCACAGCCCGATAAACCAAACTAATACACCTGGAGGTTGTATTGAATGAACACAAGAGATAAGTCAAGGGCGATTGAACAACTGAAGTGGTTTGAGAGGAAAGTGAATGCTCGATACGACAACGGAGCAACTTCAGCAAACCAACAAAGAGGCCACATAAAAGAAGCAGAACCGCCTGAAGGATGCAGACAAGAGTATTCAAAGCACAGCCCTCAGTCACATAACCAAAGCTGCCAGCTGCCTTAGCGCAGCTCTGTTTAGATAAATATGTATTAATTCCCAGCCCAGCGATGAGTTAAAGACATTAAGTCATAGATATTTTTTTTTTATAGATATGATCGGGAGATATTTGTTTGATATTTTTCCCGTGACACCTGTTCAAGGGAAGGCTGTAAACCCTTCACTATATAAACCACCCCATAGTCAGTCTGAAAAGAAGAGAAAAAAAGTAAGAATTGGTCGATGAACTCTGATAGAGATTAGTTGTGTACATCCAGTATGATTCATTAATCAAAGACTGCGGGAGTTTTTTTTTTGGAAATGGACTGTGTGCTGTGTCTTGGTGTTTGAAGGGGCCTTACGGAATTCCAAAGCTGCCACATAATTCAATAAGTGCCTCTCATCTCTGTTTTTCTTTATGTTTCACGCTCATAATATGCTCATATCGCCATCTAAATAGCAGCTAGAAAGATTAGTATAGAATTTGCTGAGCCACACTCTATACTCAAGGTCTGCTAATTTTTTATGTTTTCCTCTGAACTGGTAATGAATGTTGATTCCTTTGGCCTCTTATCTTGGTGAATCCGCCCATGTTCTGGCATTTATGCAAGAAATTTTTATCAGCTCCTAGACAAAGCTTTTTTCACTTTCACGCTGATATGCTAAAATAACGATTTTGTTTGTGTACTCCTCATCTCCTTAAGACTTCCAATCCAGCTGGTTTGCACAGTATCATTGAAAGTTTGTTGGCTGAGAGATCAAAGATTATTCAAAGGATTAGATAATGGGCTGTCCACTATGCTTTCTTTTTTTAAAAAAAATGTTGAAGGGTGATCAACAAATTCTCATGCTCTCATATGGACTAATAAAGCATTTCTTGTCTGTATAAAATCAGTTCTCATATATTAGTTTCATTATCACTATTTTTCAATTTCAGAAATGGAAGACTAATCAGCGACTGGCCTTATAACAATTTACACTATTTTTTTTGCAATTTGACTAAGAGCTTTAATATGAATACCTCATGGAGCATATTAACTCTTTGTCACCCATGAATGATTATTATTTAGGAAATCTTAATTGTGCCTAGATAAAATCTATTTTCGATTGCAAAAAGGAGGATTAATCAACAATTAGCCTTACAACAATTTACACTAAGTTTTTTGCAATTTGACTAAGAGCTTTAATATGAATACCTCATGGAGCATATTAGTTCTTTGTCACCCAAGTATGATTGTTATTTAGGAAAATCTTAATTGTTCCTAGGTAGAATCCATCCGCCTTACCTCGGTCAGCCAGATCAAAGATATCTTAGTTGCCTTACATCTCTGGCCTCCGCTTCATCCTTTTTTTAAAACCCGAACAATTGTTTCATGAGCAGCTATATGCTCCATATCCCCCTCGTGACCAAGAAAAACACACCAGCAGTCCCGCTCCTCTGACTCCATGCCCAATGGTTTGAAATTCATCACACGATGCACTACCTCTCTGCTTGAAACCATTCTCTTCTCACCAAAAAACAAAACCCCTTGTACTCAATAGCTAGCCTAAGATCACCCTAAACAAAAGCTAAATCCCAAAGAGAGAGCCCTCTCTGACTGTTGGTAGGCTAGGACCGGCAGTCCAAAGCTTGGTCTGTGGTTACCTCGGCCGTATCGCTTAAAGAGCCAAGGGACAACCTGAGCGTTAACACATACTAGCTGCAATGTAGTTGATCTCGGTGGTGCTTAAAGAAACCCATTTCTACTTCTTGCTCATCCATGAAATCGAAGCAGACCCTAAAGAGAATAAATATATTGAGGTGATCTTTTGATCCACCACACTACCAGCCTAATCAACATTGGTATATCCATGTAGTCTCAAATTCCTAGTAGTGCATCTCAGTCCATAGTTGCTTGTTCCATGAATATATCTCAAGAGATTCTTAGAAGTAATCCAATGTGTGCGGTGAGGCTTGACCATAAATTGACTCAATGTATTCACATCGAATCACATATTGGGACGAGAGTTTACCAAGAACATCAGCCCCCCCACAAGTTATCGATATTCATAAGGGTTTGCCAATTGAGACCCAACAACACTTCCACATAGCTTCTTGAAGTTGAGTTCCATCAGAGTAGACACATACTTGAAATCCACCATCCCACATCTCTTGAGAAACTTCACAATGTATTTTCTTTGAGAAAGGAGAATATCACTTGGCTTTTTCCATACCTCTAGTCCTAGGAAGTAGTGCATTAGTCCTAGGTCCTTCATCTCGAACTCAGAAGCCAACTCCCTCTTACATTGATAAATGAGAGGGTCTATATCTGTCATAAAGAGATCATCTACATAAATGACCAAAATGAGAGGTATGTCCGTCTGAACCTTGAAGTATAGGTTAGGATCAACACTGCTCCTCGTAAATCCTAGCTTCATAAGATATATATCAATCCTATCATACCAATCCCTAGGGCTTGCTTCAACCCATAGAGGGATTTCTTCAAATTGTATACATGTGTCCTTTGATATTATAATTCAAACCCCTAAATTTATTCCAAGTAGACTTCCTCTTTAAGCGATCCATGCAAGAAAGAAATATTAAAGTCCATTTGTTGTAGGCTCCATCCTTGAGTGGCAACTAGGGAAATAATAGATTGGATGGTTGTATATTGGGCAATCGGTGCAAATATTTCATCATATTCCATTCCTTCCTTTTGAGAGAAGCCTTGAGCAACAACCCTAGCCTTCTATTTCTCAGCACTCCCATCAACTCCGTGTTTAATTTTGTATAACCATTTTGAGGTGACTAGGTACTTTTCCTTTGGGCTAGGAACCACATCCTAGACATCATTTTTCATGATAAATTCATATTCATCATTCATCAAAGCCTTCCAAACTTGGTGCTTTATGACTTCTTTGAATGTGCATGGCTTAGATTGAACAATAATACTCATAGAAACTAAGTACCCTTGATACTTGTTCGAATTCTTACTTTCACAAAATGTCCCTCATGGAGCAATATGCCTTTCAACATCTTCAAGAGTATATTTGAGACACAAAGGTATTTTCCTTGAGGTATAAGGATCACCGAGAGGTGGATCAATGGGATCTGTTGGGCCTTCAACATTAGATATAAGCTCATTTTTCGGAGGTTCATCCATCATTTCTGCAGCATCATCATTGTCATTCTATGGAATGGGGAGATCTTTGGCCTTCCCATGTGCATTGTCTTCATTGAAGGTGACATCATGGCTTATTTCCACGTCTCTTTGACCACGCACATAGATTCTATATGCCTTTGAATTTTCACTATAGCCCACAAATATACCTTTCTTCCCATATGCTTCCAATGTTGTTTATTTTCTCTTTAGGTACATGAAATACATGGGACAACCAAATATTCTAAAATGAGAAACATCAAGTTTCTTACCAGTGAAAGTTTCTTTGGGTGTCTTGAAATCCATTACTTGATGCAGACTCTTATTTTGAACATACATGACAATGTTGGCAACTTCTCCCCATAATACATTTGGTAGACCTTGATCATGGAGCATGGCACAGGTGGCTTCCATGATTGCTCAATTCTTCCTTTCAACAACGCCATTTTTCTTAGGAGTGTATGGAATAGTTGTATCCCTCTTAATGTCAACCTCTCTGCAAAAGTCATTGAATTTATTTGATTCATATTTGGTTCCATTGTCGGTCCTCAATATTTTGATCTTCTTCCCTGTTTGATTCTCCACCAAGGCTTTGAAAGAACAAAACCATTTGAACACTTCATCCTTCTTCTTGAAGAAATAGATCCATGTTTTGCGAGAGAAGTTGATCTAGGTGGATATTGGTGGCCACCCGCTTATCCCACTTGGACCGCCACCATTGTTTCTTTTAGTTTTTTAGTTTCCTTATTTGTAGCACAATTTACTATTTTTGGAAATTTTTTTAGTTCAGAACTTCCAGAGTCATTTTGAGGCCCTAAACGATGTTTTTTGGGAAAACGGATGCCAACAATGTTGGCCACTCAAAAGTCGTAGTCCTTAGATAGACCTGTCTAACGAGGTATTGTGCATGTCAAACGAAGATCGTATGCCAAAGTTACGACCCTGGGAAGTTGATGTACTAATTTACCCAAACGGGGCCCATAGTTTGGCGCTTCATCTCCTAGGGTTAGGTTTTTGGATGTTTAGGGTTTTCCATTGTTTCTCAATAATAAATAGGCCTTTCAGCCTCATTGTAACACAATTTAGAGGCCATCCCTCGAGCTAGTCTTATTTCCATTATGTTTGTAAGCATACTTCAATATTTGATATCAATGAAATGAAGTGTTATTTCTACTGCATATCTATATTTATGGTTATATTTGTAATTTGTTGCATTCCTATTTAAATTCGGATCAATGGTATCAGAGCAGTCTGCTCTTTCTCATTTTTTCTTTTCATGTCCCCAACGAGGTCGGGATATAAGGAGTTAGGGCTTGAACTGGTTGAACCTTTGCAAGACCAGCCTCAAAAATATTGACGGCCTCCCATGGGGGAAGAAAAGAAAGATGAGGGAGCAGGAGATCCTATCAAAATATTGCTCGAGGAGGCCCTCGAGAAACAAAGGAACGCGATTATGGATAAATTTGCTCAGATCCTTCAATGGTTGCCCACCAGCGGCACATCCACATCCAGTAGCCACTCTGGAGGCGCCACTTCTTTTAAGGTACAAGTAAACTTTGAAATTCCCATATTTGAGGGCCAAATAGATGTAGACATCGTAGATAAATGGTTAAATCTGCTAGAAGGATATTTTTCTGTTCATGATTTTTCCATCCGGGAAATGATTACTTTTTCTCTTCTCAATGTTGCTCCCCACGTCAAGGATTGGTGGGAAACCTACTGTGAGCAGAAGGATGAAAGTACACCCTCACTATTTTCAGCTGCAACCACTTGGAATTTGTTCTGGGATGCCATCAAGGAGTAGTACTATCCTGTCAGGAGCTATGAGAATAAATACATAAAGTGGACCACAATGCGGCAGGGAAGGGACCAAGATGTGCAGGAGTTTACCAAATTTTTTCATAACCTTTGCACGAAGTTGGGTATCAAGGATTCTAAGAAACATTTGGTACTCAAGCACTGCAAATGCATACATAGGTACATCCATGATGAGATGGAGTTCCTGGACATCTCCTCGCTATGCCTGGCGTACCAACACACTGTCAAGATCGAGCATAAGCTTAAATAGAAGAATCAAGACTTTGGATCTGCGAATTCGAAGCAAGGGATAGGTGCCCCCAAACCACAGAACAAAGGAAAAATCTAAGGTGGGGTGGCCCATGAAAGCCCGCTAAAGCTGCAAGCAAAGAACAACACCATGAAGCTGAAGAAGGACGTAAGAAAGTGGTGTGAGTTCCATAAGAGCTCCACTCACAACACAAGTGAGTGTCGGGCCAAGAAGTCAATGGTGGCTGAGTTGAAGACTTCTGAATCAGATGCATTTTCCAACTCTGAGTCAGAACCCGACAAGGGGAATGACAAAGGGAAGCAAATTATTGATGCAGAGCCCAACACCACCGTTGCCACCACAAAGATCTAGAAGGAGGAACCCGAAGATTCAGAGGAGGAGGAGCCTCTTCCACTTCCAGATGTGGGTAAAGGGCTCCTCAATATAGTTCATTGTCGACAATGGGAGCCAAAAGAACCTCATTTCAGTAGAGGTCATGAAGCGACTAGGCTTACCGACCACAACGCACCCACAACCGTACAACAAGGGTGGCTTCACCAAGGACGAGATCTTTGTGTCAGCCAATAGTGTTGCCTTCCATACAACATCAAGCCCTTCACGAATGAGGTATTATGTGATGTTCCCCCCTTGATGTTTGTCATGTGTTATTAGGCCAACCATACTTGTGGAAGTGACATGCTGTATATGAGTTAAAGCCTCGCTTTGTTATTGTTACTGTGGGAAATATGTTGTACAGGACATCGGAGGTAGCACTACCTACTGCCATCTCTTTGGTTACTACAAAACAATGTAGTAAGTTCATTTCCAAAATCGGGAAATTTGTTTTCCTAATGGTACGCTCTCAGGGAAAGAAGAAGATAGTGGTCGCGACCTCCAGACAGGGACCCTCCGCAAGACAACAATAGATGGACAATGTCGAGGAGGAGTACGAGGACATCTTCACCTCCCCCACAGGGGTGCCTCTGCACTGTCAGGTCAAGCATTGCATCGATTTGATCCCAGGTGCGTCATTGCACAATGGACCAATCTATCGGTGCTATGTTTTGGAGAACAACGAAATGAAGAGGTAGATTTAGGAGTTGTTGTAGAAAGAACATTCGAGCAAATTCATTGCCCTATGGGAGCCCAATCGTGTTGGTATAGAAGAAGGATGAGACTTGGAGACTCTGTATTGACTATCAGGCACTAAACAAGATCACTATCTGGAATAGGTATATGATCCCACAGATTGATGAACTTCTAGACCAACTCAAGGGGGAAAAATATTTTAGCTAGATCGACTTGAAGTCCGGATATCACAAAGTACCAATCAAACTCTCTGATGTGTGAAAGACTGCCTTCAAAGCCAAGGAGGGCCTTTTCGAATGGTTGGTTATGCCTTTCCGGTTGATGAATGCTCCTGAAGCCTTCATGAGACTGATGGATGACATCTTGCAACCATTCACCAACTCATTTTTAGTGGTATACTTCGATGACATCCTGATCTTCAGCCAGAGTTGGGACGAGCACCTCCACCACATCCGACATGTTCTCCAAACATTGTGACAACACAAGTTGTGTGCCAATTTGGAGAAATGCACTTTTGGCATGACCTAGGTTCAATATCTGGGATACATTATTGATGAATGGGGGGTGCATGTGGATCCATCCAAGATCCAATTCATTAATAATTGGCGAGCCCCAACCACTCTGACAGAGCTCTACAACTTTCTAGGTCTTGCCAATTTCTACCGCAAGTTCGTGTTGGGGTTGTCTCATATCACTTGGCCCTTGAGTCAAGTCACCAAGGGAGGAGCAAAAGAAAAATTATTTTTGTCTGTATCTCAATAGAAGTCATTCATAGATTTGAAACATCGCCTTTTCTCTGCACCAATGCTCACTTTACCTGACTTGCAACAACCATTTGAGATCAGGACAGATGCCTCTGACTATGCTATTATGGCAACTTGTAATAAGAATATGACAACAAAAGCCACTTCTAAACTCTTCTTTTAATGAGTGTGGGTACACTTTGGGATCCCACAGTCTATTATCTCAGATTGGGACAACATGTTCCTCAGTACATTTTGGTCCAGTCTTTGGTCGATGTTGGACACCAAGCTCACTAAGTCCACAACTTTCCATCCCCAAATTGATGGCTAGATAGAGGTTGTCAATAGGATGATCATACACATCCTGCACATGTACAGCTCAAAGCATCCTCACACATGGGATGAAAGCCGCCCCTACGTAGGGAAAATTTTAAGGATGGAAAATTATCTTGAAGTTTAAAATATTGGCAAATCTCACTAGTCCCTAATATGCAAATTATAAAATATTTATTGATGTATTTGTAAAGGTGTTCAAATTTATAATGATTTTATATATACTCTCTATATAATGTTGGTGATTTTTAAGGTAAAATAATTTTATATTTTAAAATTTGGGTGAATCATTTTTATAGAAAATGGAAATTGGCGATTTTTTTTTTTGGAAAAATCATGGAAAATTAGCCCACCTACAAATATTAGCCCCTAAAATTTTCCATGCCCTTATGTCAAACATAGCTATAACGGGCTCTCCACAACTCGACTAGACACAACCCTTTTTAGGTGGGCTTGGGATTCCAACCACTATGTCCCATTGATGTGGCCATACCATTTGCAACTACTTAAGTAGATTCGACTCATGTCCAGTCCGTAGCCGATAAGGCAAACAAATTCATTGAGCACATCCAACACATTTTCCAGCAGGTCCATGACATTTTGTAAAAATAAAATTCCAAGTACAAGCAACGACATGATCAACATCGGGTGCCACACAAGTTTCAAGTAGGCGACAAAATCTAGTTGCATTTGCAGAAGGAACACCTTGCTAGAGCCAATTGGAAACTCAGACCACTCCAATATGGTCCTTACACCATTACCAAGGCTGTGGGAGACAATGAATTTGAGCTTAACATTCCCCCATTCCTTGACTCGCACCTAATGTTCAATGTGGACCACCTTCGACCATACTTCCCACCATTGTTGGACACATCAAACATTGCAGAACAACTCACACCTATAGAGTTAAATCTAGACTGCATGGAAAAAGCCACAACTGATCAGATCATGGACAAGAAAATTAATAACACCCGACAACAAAGGATCCAACTATATTGAGTTGTCAAAGCAGGCCAACTACTTCACCAGGGCAAGTGGTTCACTAGGGACCAAGTTCAACAGAAGTTTCCTAATCTCATGGAGGAACTCAATTCAATGGGGACAATTTCTTCCTAAGGGGGGAGGAATGATCTAGGTGGATATCAGTGGCCACCCGCCTATTCCACTTGGACCCCCACTATTGTTTCTTCCAGTTTTCAGTTTTCTTATCTATAGCACACTTTACTATTTTTTGGTAGTTTTTTCAGGTTCTAAGCTTTTGGAGCCATTTTGAGGCCCTAAACGACGTTTTTTTGGGAAAACGGGTTCTAATATGAGTCCAATGTGGGCCCCTCAAAAGTGGTATTCCTCGAATAGATCTTTCTAGCAAGGTATTGTGTGCGTCAAACAGAGATCATATGCCAAAGTTACGACCCCGGGAAGTTGATGTACCAACAGTACCCATAGTTTGGCGCTTCATTTCCTAGGGTTAGGTTTTCGGATGTTTAGGGTTTTCTATTGTTTCTCAATAATAAATAGGCCTTTGGGCCTCATTGTAACACAATTCAGAGGCATGTAGCCACCACATCTCTTCTTAGTGATAAGCTACCATCGCCTAAGTTAGTCTTATTTCCATTTTGTTTGTAAGCATACTTCAATATTTGATATTAATGAAATGAAGTGTTATTTTTGTTGCGTCTCTGTATTTATGATTATATCTATAATTTGTTGAGTTCCTATTCAAATTCACCAAAATGGGTCATAGACCAATGTTGGCCACTCGGAAGTCGTAGTCCTCAGATAGATATTTCTAACGAGGTATTGTGTGTGTCAAACATAGATTGTATGCCAAAGTTACAACTTCAGAAAGTTGATGTACCAATTTACCCAAACGAGGCCCATAGTTTTGCGCTTCATTTCCTAGGGTTAGGTTTTTGTATGTTTATGGTTTTCCATTATTTCTCAATAATAAATAGGCCATTGAGCCTCATTTTAACATAGTTTAGAGGCATGTAATCTCTACATATCTTCTTAGAGATAAGTTACCATCGCTTGAGCTAGTCTTATTTCCATTATGTTTGTAAGCATACTTCAATATTTGATATTAATGAAATGAAGTGTTATTTCTGTTGTGCCTCTGTATTTATGGTTATATCTATAATTTGTTGCATTCCTGTTTAAATTCGAATAAGAAGTCATCCAAAAAAAATGCATAGTATAAGTATCCTCCCAATGATGTTACGAGCAACATACAAGATAGGTAAGAATGGACCAATTGAAGTATATCGATAGTTTGGCTTTCACTTGAAGGGAATGGTCCCCTAGTAATTTTCCCTACTACACAACCCTCATAAACTCCTTCATGATTCATATTGAAAGCGGGCATACCTGTGACCATCTTCCTTACCCAAGGTAACGATTTGTAATGTAAATGGGTGAACCTTTGGTGCCAAAGCTCATATTGAAGTGAATCATGACAAGTCAAGGCTCCCAAAGGATTTCCTCCAACTTGATAGAGACCTTCAACTCGAACTCCAAGTGTAAATGCATCTTTAGGGTTTCTTTACCAAATATGTACCTTTACATCAATGAATGCTACCTTGAAGCCTTTATCTTCCATCACAGAAATAGACACCAAGTTCTTCTTCAAATTGGGTACATACGATACTTCTTTTAGGTAAGTGGAGAGTGATAGTAACTATTACTTTCATGGGATAGGTGGCATTATCTCCAAGTATGATCTCCAAATTAGTCTTATTTTCAACCAAATTTGAGAGGGCCTCTCTGTACCGAGTGAAGTGACTTGAGGCTTCACTATAAATCAACCAATGATCCAAAGTTTTTTGAGGAGAGGCAGTAGATAGAGCAAATAAGATAAAAATCCTTTTGTTTTTCTACAACATTACTTTCCTTATACCCAGAGTTTCTTGATCTTTTTGGAGGTCGACCATTTCCATATCGAGCAGCGGGAGAATTCCTTTTTCCTTTATTATTGAACCTGTTGTTCCTTTGATTTCCATTTCCTTTGTTTTTTTATTTTCATCATCCCTTAGAGAGTTATTCTTGTGAGGACACTCGTTATCATAGTGGACAAACCTGTTGCAATTGAAACACCTTCCTTTTCTTCCTTCTTTGAATCCCTCCTTCAACCCTTGACCTTGTCTCCTTGGACCAACATTATTTTTCTTCTTTGCATGAGAAGAGTAATAAAGTGGGTTCATTTCCATTTGAAGGCTTGTCTCTCTCCATCACCCTTGTCTCCTCTTGAGTGCATCTAGCCAATAATTCATTGAAACTAAGAATCTTGTCATTGTTGAGAATGGTGGTGTTAAACACATCCCATTCTCTTGAAATACCCCCAAGTGCAATGATATTGAGCTCCCTATTAATGATAACTTCTCTGGTAGATAAAAGGCCATTATTGATTTGTGTGATCCTTATGAAGTAGGATTGGATGGATTCCCCTTTATCCATGTTGATGTCCTTAAACTTGTTTTCGAGAAAGAGGATTTTATTTGCATTGTTAACTTTGAACATCCCAACCAACTTATCATATATTTACTTAGAAGTTCCCAAAACATAAATATAGGCGACCAAATGATTTTGAATAGAATCAACCAATTTTTGTTTTCTTTGAACTGACCTTTTCTATATTTTGTCTTAGAAGTAGCTGGTGCATTTGAAGGAGGGTCCACCAATTTTCCCTGCACATAGTCCAATACTTCATGCTCCTCCAAAGTTAGGTCCAAAGTCATTTTCCATGCATGATAGTAAAATTTTTCAGAGCTTGTCCTCAGCCTTGAAGTAAGATGAAGAAGCCATTGAAACTTGTCTAATAAACCTTTCTTGGTGATTTCTTTTCTCTCTCTTGCTTGGGATTTATCTTCACCTAGGCTATGCTACCATGCCAATTTTAGTTAACAATGGTATGTTCTATGCTTAGCACAATTACTTCAATATTCCTTTAGAAAGCCATTTACAATTACAATTTATTTTTCCAATAGCAATCAAATTAACAATAAATCACATTGATAGTAACTGTAGATAGAACATCAAATAAAATGCAGAAGACAAGCCAAAACGAGAGGACACCAGATTTGGCAGATGCCAAGGAAAAAACCCATTTGTGGGGAAAACCCTGTTAGGCCCCTATACTACTAGTGTGACCCCTTATTGTTATTAGTACAACTCACTTATTATATTGATGTACCCATGTAGTGCCCATATTGTTACTATTGTGCCCCATAGAAGCCCACTATTGTTATTATTGTGCCCTCACATTATTATTGTTATGTCGGCTCTGATTATGTTATGACCCCTTAGACTCCTACATATAGAAAGGAGGTATTTTCATTTGTATCATCGAGGAATTGTTCATTTATGTAATGTAAAGGAGGTTGCCCGCTCGAAGAAACTAAATTTTAAGGCGTTGATCTATCTTTTCTATCTTTTCTTGAGCTGGTTTCATAACATTTGGTATCAGAGCTTTGGATTCTAGGGTTTTGCTGCTCCAAACAGGTCATTGTGGAATTTTCACTATAACTTTTTTTTATGCGACGTTTCAGAAGCTAAAAACAAAACCCATTTGAGAAGACATCACACTAAATCTCAGGTCCAAATTTCAGAGCTTTTCGCGCTATATTGTTGGAGATATGAACTGAGGAAGTTGGTCCTTTTGCAGAATCCTGAATTACATTAAAAACAGGTGACCTAGGGAAAACCGTCATAACTTTCTCTCCGAGCATCTGATTGAAATTTCGTAAGAAGGTACAGAAAGAGGACGGACTGTAGTTTCTTGTATATCTTTTTCAAAGCCAAAGGTCGAAACAGTGACTTGTGGCACGTCGTACAAGTTCGCTCTACTGAACTAGTCTATAATTAGGTCACTGTGGGAGATTTGACATAACGCTTCCTTGGAGAATCTAATTTGGATCAGACTGGTGGCATTGGAAAGAGGACATAGAGGGCTAAGACAGGTTGCAATTTTAGAACTTAAAGATCCAAAAGTACAGAGTTACAGTCATTTCAATATCGAGCTCCTAAACTCTGAAACGAGCTCCTAAACTCAAGAAAAAGCAAGATGGGGAAGTTTGATGGCAAGGATCTGGTAAATTGGATACTTTAGATGGAGCAATATTTTTATCTACATGGTGTGACACTATTACAAAAGGTATGTATTGCATCTTCATATTTAGAACCGGATCAATTTTTATGGTATAAAGGGCTTTGTTCTCGTAAAAAACTTGTTACGTGGTCAATTTTCACGAAGGAAATGATAGCACATTATGAGGATACAAAGAGCAACACCTTCTTTATAGCAACACCACAACAATTGGAAAGAGTAAAAGGGCTTTGTGACATAGTGGAAAGCAAAATTATGGAAACCAGGAAGCATACCCCTCACAACTATAAAGATGGAAGTGTTGTTTCTCCTAGCCTTCCACAACCTACAAGGGTTACACCACAACAATTGGAAGAAAAAAGAGAAAAAGGGCTTTGTTACAATTGTGATAGCAAATGCACTAAAGGTCATAAGTGTGCTGAGAAGAAATTATTTTCATAGAATATGAAGAGGAGGAGGAAAAGGATCAGGAATCATCGAAAGAAGAGGATATATGCCATGACCCCATCCTAGAGAAAGAAGAATGAATCATACCATATCTTGTAAAGCATTGGCAAGAATTACCACTCCTCAAACTCTCAAGATAGAAGGACATATGAAGAAGAAAATGGTGCAAGAAGTGAAAAATCACATTGAGAAAGAAGAAATGAATCTGACCATATCGTGTAAAGGATTGGAAGAAATTACCACTCCTCAAACTCTAGAGATAGAAGGACATATTAAGAAGAAAAAGGTTCAAGCAGTGAAAGATCACATCGAGCATCAAAAACAAGTTCTCCATAACACCACTTCGGTGCAAAATCAAATGAAACAACAGGTAAATCAACATCGTAGTGAAAAATGTTTTGATTGGGTATTTTTACTGCTACATCTCAAGAAAGCTATTTATGAGAAGGAAAAGTTGGCAATACTACATGCACTTAAAAAATGGCGACCTTATAGAATGGGAAGACTCTTCAAGGATGACGATGTGGAAGCATTGTTTTGTGCTATTTCTATTATCCAAGCAGCTTGGATAAACGAAGCAAGGGATGAATGGAAGAGGGACGAAGAAGTATGGCCACTTATTCAAAAGTCGTAAAAGATCCTAATTCAAACAATATTGCCAGAAATTGAAGAGGAAGGAAAAATCATATTGGAACCTGGAGCAGTCATAGAAACAAGAACCTGGCAGCTACGAAATCGATCAATTTTAGAGTATCTCATCAAGTGGAAGAACTTACCCGTTGAAGATTCCACATGGGAGGACAAGAATTTTATACAGAAGCATCAAGAACTACTCAAGCATTGAGGACAACGCTTTTTGAAGGAGAGGAGCATGTTAGGCCTCTATACTACTAGTGTAACCCCTTATTGTTATTAGTACAACCCACTTATTATATTGATGTACCCATGTAGTGCCCATATTGTTACTATTGTGCCCCATAGAAGCCCACTATTGTTATTATTGTGCTCTCACATTATTATTGTTATGTCGGCTCTGATTATGTTATGACCCCTTAGACTCCTACATATAGAAAGGAGGTATTTTCATTTGTATCATCGAGGAATTGTTCATTTATGTAATGTAAAGGAGGTTGCCCCCTCGAAGAGGCTAAATTCTAAGGCATTGATCTATCTTTTCTTGAGCTGGTTTCATAACAAACCCTTTGATCAATTCTTATTATTATTATATGAAATGTTCAACAAAGAGAGAAGTTGCCAAATCAAAGTCAAAACAACCTTGGAAATCTGCAGTCAACTACAGTCAAACTCAACCCTAATTAGAAACTAAAAAATAGTCAACGCAATAGCCAAAAAATCCTCTTAAATCTCAGTCAAACCTAGTCAAATTCGGCCTGATATGGAGGTCAAATTCAATCCAAAATAGT
Source organism: Pinus taeda (assembly GCA_000404065.3). Lineage (NCBI taxonomy): Eukaryota > Viridiplantae > Streptophyta > Pinopsida > Pinales > Pinaceae > Pinus > Pinus taeda. The sequence goes on from APFE030048633.1 coordinate 67,970, forward strand.
CTTAAAAACTGCAGTAAAACTTGATCAACTTTGCAGTCAACCCTGCAGTCAGCCTTGCGGTCAAAGTGCCCAGAAATTCTTAGTTACCATACCAAATTGTATGGCATGCCAAAAGCGAAAATTTCCCACAAAAATCATAATCAAAGGATGAGTCAAAGTGGTCAGTCAACGTTGATCAAACTCTTGCAACAATTTTGAAATTCGGCCCTACAATTTGCCCAGAAAATTTCCTTCTGCCACACATGTGAGGAGAGAAGATCTGCCCAATAGATGTGCGAACCAATGAGAGAAGGAGAGAGAAGAAATGTGTCATGATGATGCCAAATGAGGTGAGAGGGCACTTTATTTATACAATTTTTTGAGGGTGAAAAGTCACACCCATTGGGCTTCATGAGCCTACATGATGATGTGGCCAACCTGAACAATTTGCACATGTGTTGACATAAATTCAAAAACACACTTCTTCTTGTCTAAATTAGATGATCTTTATATCAATTTTGGTCCTCTCTAAAAGTGGAATTTAATGTAATCATCATATCCATTAACTGAGTTGTCCCATGGTGGAATTTGGCCATACGTGCCAATTTTAACACTTCCGCTAAGCATATTTTGACCCTTTAACTTGGAAAGGGTTGTTCCCCTCTATTGGACCTTAGGGGTGGATTTTTGAACTAGAAAATCCACTTTATGGCCTTTGGTGATGCCTACTTGTATACGCTTCCAAGTTCATTATTGTGTCATGCCATTATATGTTCAAAGGAAGTCTTCTTCAGAGTTAACCATTTGCAAGTATCATTATACCTTTTGTATAAACCATCATTGTGTTAGTTGTGCATCATTTCTTTAGTTTCTATATCATAGACCTTATCTTGGTGTCAGTTTTGTGTCAATGTTGGGTGATACATTAAGGCCCTGCTTCGATGAATCTCTTCCCATCGAATTCAACACCTTGCCTAGGTTGCAGATCTGGAAACCATCTAGTACCTTGTATCTTGATGTCCTCAATGGTAGGTTTCTTTGCAGTCAATAGTGGGTTTTCACCATTGGACCATGTTGAATGATTTAGTGGATTTCTCAACATCAACTCATTTATTCACACTCAATAGTTTGTGTTAAGTACCCTAGGAACCATTTTCATCATTTGTGGTCTCCCTCACATCTATTAATGGGATACCTCAATGTCTGGTAATTAGACGATCTCCCTACATGATCAACATGAGCTCATTCATTTGCATGTAGTATATGCATACCTTCAGGAAGAGTAAAAAACCTTGGGGCGTGAGGTTACTGCACTCATGAGCATTACCTCCCCCAATTTTCATTTGGAGAATGTATTATGTACTTTGAGGGATATCCTTGGGGGAACTTACATTAGTTTCCAACCCTACTCATAACTACTGTGCCAAATATCTATATTGATTCATGACTAGTCCTTGATGACATAAGCTTGCAGTATCTTATGTAGAAGGTCATGCTCTATCTCTTAGTATCAAGTATGGGTATTCCTACCTCAGGGATGTACTTATTTATGTCTTTGACTATAATTTTAAGCTTCTATAGGTATTCTATCCATGGAATCTCTCTCCACCTCACTCACTGGTCTACTTATTGTAATGTATTTCAACCATGGTTTATCTTCAAACCTCATACTAGGGTAAAATAGAAGAGGACAACAATTGCCTAGTTAGTGTGCCAAAATGTGATTAGGGGAAGGCTGTAGAAAATTGTAATTCGAGGCTTCAGTGCTCCCTTGCTATTATGGTTCAACAACACTAGGCCCAACATTTCCATGTGTTCGTATAATTTGAGAATCAAAACCTATCAAAACCCTTGTGTCACTGGATTGAAGCAAAAAAACCAATATTTTGCATGGATAAGGTTGATTTGGTCATGTCTGATAAAGTCATGATTGATTTCATCATGTTTAATTAGAACCTTGATCATGGTCAAGAATATGTCTAGGTTCAATGTGATCATTTCTAAGAGAAATCTATATAAGCAAACTCTCACAAGTCACAAAGGAGGAGGAAATTTTATATGTTGAAACATTGTCAAAATAATTTCATAATAAGCTTGCATAATTAGATCCAGATATCAATGAGTGTAGATGAGGAGGTGGCTAAGGCAAATGATGTAGAAGGTTGCAACTATGTACTTCCAAAGGCTATAATGCAAAGTAATAGAGACTTCCCCATTTCATTCATGTGTAATTTATTGTCTCCATGTTTGATTTGATATTATATGTATGCTTCTACTAATCTTGTTTTGCAGGGAAGATAATAATTATTTCTTGGTTTGTGTGGAGATACAAGAAGGGGAGTAGGAGCTGAGATCTTTGGGAGATCTTCCCTCAATATGGTAGCATCAAATAGAGTGGGTTATTCCCAATAATAATGATAAATTATTTTAATTTCCTTGTGAGTTTTTAATTATGTGTTTAGGATTGCCTTATTTGTATTGTATCACATTCTATACACAAAACCTCCTTCTTAGCAAACCCTAGGTAGGTGTACTGGGATCAAAGTAACCTATTACTATAAGTGAAATTTATCCATAACAAAGAGTAAAGAGTAAGCGGGAGAGTGAGAAGATAATGGTATTTTCTTACATGGGTAGTGTTGTAGCCAATTCGGTCCTCTTCAAAAACTAGGATACTGTTGTGGAATCTATCTCACATAAATATTCATCCACATGCTAATGGTCTTACTTGGCCACTTAAACACATGTTTGACATGTTGAACCTCTCATTATACTTGTTTCTTAAATCACACGTACCAACTAATCAATAAAATGCAATCAAAACAAAGCTTGAATTATGAAGAGGTAACATTAATATAAGCAACGTCATAGATGAATAGGAATATATATATATGTGTTTATTATTATTAGTATTATTTATCACACGCACACATATAAGATCAATAATCAAATGATTAACTAATTAGATATTATACATCACTAAAAATCATTAACAACTATTCATATAATAGGGAAATACGTCCTAAAAAGGGGGAAACATTGTCCAGAAAAAGAGGGGAAATAAATGATTAAGGCATATAAAAGGTGTTGAATTTTAAATTATTCGTAACACATAAATTTCCATTTTACAAATTCTAAAGAATACTATTAAGTAAATTTAAATGTTATCATATTAGTATGAAGAAAACTCCACTTTATTTCACATATGTTATTGGGTCAAATAAGAAAGTTAATTCACCAACCCATTTCACACCAAAGATGAATGTGAGCTGTTAATCAATTTTAACCCTGGCTATTTTTTATACAAAAAATGACCTCATCATTAGCTCAGAGGAGAAGGACACTTTATGACTATAATAAAACCTTACTTACAAGCCTATTTTCCATAGTGAGGCACCTTAGAAACAAACAAGAAGCATTCTAACATGACCTATGACCCAACAAGCTGTGTTAATCCCTAGGTTAATGCCATGTTTTGCTTAAAGGGAAGTGCTACTAGATTTTTATGGGATGCCAGAGGTCAAAGCGAGAGTTGAATGATTGACACTCTGTCTTACACTCAATGTCAGCTCCAAAAAGATGGAAACATCTGCCATCAGACCTGTCAAACGAAATTGCTAATCCTAACAAGAGTATAGAAAGGAGGAAAGAGCAATAAAGCAAAGAAACATCTGGATTTTTCCTAGATGGAACATATGAGGAAATTGGCAAGGATTATGCCTCTCATTGCCTATAAATTATAGGTCAGGCCACAATATTGAGGAAAAAATTTTGTGCACTGTTATGTTGTCGAGAAGTTGATAGAGAGAGGGGGAGAAAGGAGCTAGGTGCTAAGGGAAGACTTGATTCAACAAAAATGGTTGTAATAATTCTTCTCACATATGATAACATAGATATGGTCTTGTTTTTTCTATGTGATGATATTTATACATTCTTTCTGTATATGTTGGTTCAATGGGGAGATTGCTTTTATCATTGATGCATGCTAACTTTATATACTTTTATGTGTTAATCTCTTGAATCGTGAAGGTTTCATATGCTGTGAAGTTTACTTTGTGTATTTTCTATGTGCATGTCCTAATCTGAGAGATGACTAAGGATATTTCCCCCGTCACACTGAAAAATCTAGTGGATCTACACCAAGGACTAAAAATTAATCCTTCTCTATTGCTTTGTCGATTCCTAGATTAGCACGATTGTTTTCATGTATCTCTGAACAATTTCAGGTCACTTCATTCCATCTGCCTTAGGTCCTGGGAGAATTGAGAGGGTTTTCTTTGGACAACCATCCATGCATTAATCCCTACAATAGAATTGGTGACTCCGCTAGGGTTGCTCTTAGTTTCCGTCTTTTATCTCCTAGTTCCCGAATCTCTATTTCTCTCTAGAGATTTATATGCCTCTTGATTTGAATTTTGATCACCCTTTACAATTCCAGACTAGCTTTGCTGTTCAGATTTTCTTCTCAGACCCTGATTAGACCCTTTTTTGCACATGAATCCTCTGGAATGCACCCTTCTATTGCTATTTAGAGCGTTATAATGATACCCCTCTTATTAGACAGAGTGTTAGCCCTACTACTTATGACTACTTTCTATCATGGGCCGCATTAACAAACCAAATTATTGACATCCACCCACTCCTGTGGATTCTTGGGTTGATAGGTTTCCTGAGGTCTATTCTTGGGATCTGCAACTATGAGATTTATATGGTTGGCTGCTTGCATGGTCATTTTTATTTTTGAAGAATATCTTAATTTCATTTCATTTTTGGAAAAATGAAAAACGAAAAATGTTTAGCTTTATGTTATTTTAGCTAGATGTGTTATGTTATATTGGGTTAGTTGTAAGAGCATGGTATGTCTATCTTTCTTTGCATGTGTTTAGACTGCATTCAGATTTGTGGTTTTTGAAAATGGCATATAGTTACTCTCTCCGTGTAAGAATATCGTATTCATCGAATTGAAATATAAAAGCATTTTTTTTGCATGGTTTGAGTTAGAGTCCCACTAAACTCCATACGTTATTATGAGACATTAATCAAGTTCACATAAAATCAATTTCTTAATAAAAGTAATCAACAACTCTTTTCTAGCATACACACAGATTAGTTAAGCTAGAAACTCAGGCTAGGCTGTGGTGAGTAAACTACCCAAGATTTTGAAACTGAGACTAGTGTCATTAATGAGAGTAAAATCCTGCTGCACTCATATCATCTGGGACCACTCCACTTACAAAGGAGTTAAGCGCTAGACAACATCAGAGCGTGAGAGAAGGTAGCCCGCCTTTGATTACATTTTAGTGGGTATTTTGTGTACTGAGGATCCCCTCAGGGATATCGTAATTGAGTCAGGGACTTAGGTGTCCTGCCCACATAACGTATTGTCCATGACCGTGAACCCTCTAGTGGTGTCTGTGATTTGAGGTAACCTTAGTGGCCAGACTTTTAGGGAAGAACACAAGGCGATTGTGGCAGGTTTCCCTGGTACCTAAACATATGAACCTACTCCATCTTTGGTTTTTTGGGAGGGTTCTCATCTTCATGAGAGTACTTGGTACGTTCTTACCAAGGTGTAGGTGAAGCTCAGGAGTAATCGTAACTATACATTTGGTCAACTCTCCCTTTTAGCCCCTTCAATACTAGGTTTCATCTCTAACTAGTTGTGGTTATCACACAAAGTTATGTTCCCTCGCTGCTTGTTGATTACCTTTAGAGTATTTTTTTATTTTTAGGTGATTTCTCTTTAACATTGAGATTATAACATATATCACATTTAATTTTTTTTGATAAAATATATCAGTCATCGTGGCTACGTTATGCCCTAGTCATCTATCTAGATGACAATGAGTTCTTCTTCCACTAAATCTAGAGGACCTATTGAGATTTGGTAAATAAGATTCTCTTTTCTCATAGGGAGATCAGTCTCCAGTGTCAAACCATAAATCACATAACACATCCCAAGATACCTTATTTCTTGAAGACTTTTTTAACGAAGGTTTTGCACCTCACTTTAATCCTACACTCACCGACCCTCTTGGACATGTTTTGGTTCAGGTAGTACCTGTGCCTATTACGTCTTCATCAGTTCCCACATCCAATATCCCGATGATGGATAATAGGCCATGGTATATTGTGGACAATTTTTCTCCACCATCACGTCCCCTGCCTACTGTTAGTCCTACACTGTCGATGGGTCACCCTGTTATTCAGACTATGTATAGTCTAGCCAACCCGATTACACCTACTATGAGTGGATTTCAGTAGCTTCATGTCTCCACCCCTTTTGTGTCATCTCCTGGACCTCTAGCTATCACCCTAGTGATGTTTTTAGCATGACCACCTTCAACAATACATTTGGTTGGAATCCCTTACTAAGTTCTAACCCTCAGGCATCAATGCCTAGGGGCAATGTTTCTAGCATGCACATACCTATCGGGGGCATCCCTGTTCCCATACCACTTATAGGACAACCCGGTCCTTCATTAATAGACTTGCAACCTATGTGGCCAACAATATCCCTCAACCTAGTCCTGCTACATCTATTTGGGCACCTCCTCCTCAACCACCATTGATTCAAGGGGGAAATTTCTATCCTTGGGGTAACCATCCTTTTATCACCCAACCTAGTATGCCATATGGCCCGCCATTTTATATGACCACATCGCCACCCTCGGGAAGCTATTATCCACTGCATGACATGTATCCTCCTCGAAACCAATTGATGGGGGGACCTCTTGGTCCTTCAAGTCATCTTGCACCTCCTTGGTTGGATTCAGGGGCACTTACACCTTTGCCTTTTCTAGAAACTTTAGACATCCCAGATTTATATAAGATGACTAATGACCCCATCAATCACAACTTACATTGGCCTTCGATCTTGCATAAGATCCCAACATACATCCTGAAGTTCGAAGGCGAAAAGGGAGATCACCAGGATACACATGTCACCACTTATCACTTATGGCGTGTCTCAAACTCCATGATTGATGATAGTATCCAGATTAGACTCTTCCCATGCACCCTTACTAGAAATTCTGCCAAGTGGTACATTGAGTTACTATGCGTGTCAGTCAATACTTTTGGTTCCCTCACAATGGAATTTCTAAAGAATTTCCATCTTCCTATCCGCTATGAAACTGGAATGGAACTCTTTACTACCTTATGCCAAGACACTTACACCCACATCTCTGATCATATGCATGAATGGAGATGTATACGGAGGCTTGTCAAGGCCCCCATTCTGGATTACCTCTTAGCAGACTGGTTCTGCAAGTCTCTTCTTCCCCCCATTTCCAAGGATGTTTCCATGGCTGGTGCTCTTACGGAATACCAATCTATTCACCATTCCCAACATTTACATTTTATCTACTTGCAATCTGGCACACTTTAAGATTATCTCCCCAATGCCCCCCAAACTTCCAATGCTCCTACTACTCAGCAACCCAGTGCACATGTTGATGGCATTGTCGGCACTACCTCAGGGTCTGTTGTAAAACAATTGAGAGGGCAAGCTACCTAGTTATTTGTTACTTCTAATTCCACTCCTAATACCCAACATGCTTCTCCTCCAACTGTTGAGATAAACTATGTGCAGTCTACACAAAAATCCAACAGTAATAACAAGAAGAATAAGAAAAATGCCACTCCTTCTGAAGAGCATCAAACTACCTAGAACAATCCCAATCAGAAAGTTGCTGCTAAATATGAGAAAGGGAAAGAAAAAAATTGTCAAGTTCCCTTACAAGATATGCGATGAGGACCATATGACCTATAAATGTCCTTGTCTTCAAGAGCGCATAGACCTTCCTGAACAAAAGGAAACTGACCAGAACCCAGTGGTCCTCAACAACCCTTTCCCTGCTCAGCAACAACAACATCTTGCATCAAACCCACCACAACCTCCGCAAGGGGGCAACAACAGTTCACATCCACCACCTCCTTGAGAAGGATCATCAATTGTTTACACCTTTGGAATAGTTTATTTGTAAACACGAGCCAAGGATTATGGAAATCTAGTTGCTAATGCTTCAGACACAGCCTCGAGCTCTAATCCATTGTTGCTTAATGATCTGCATATTGAAATGCCTATTGTTGAACCTGTGATTCATCCCCCCAAAGGGACACCTCGTCAAATGACACATAATACCTCTACATGTGCTATCAAAAACTACAATATTGTAGAAGATTTGGCACATGAACCATCTTCTATGTCTTCCCTCGAAGTATTACAAACTTGTCCAACATAATGGAAAGATTTTCTTTCGGCCATTGGTGGAATTGATCCTCAGGATTCTAATCTAACAATTTTTGACATAGAAAAGAGTAAGTATTTCCTCTCTCGTCAACTTGAATTTCAAGTGCAGGTTGTGGCAAAGGGTAAAGCTATCCACTGAATTGTCATTGTTGAAGGTGCTTTGACCTGCGTAATGTCTACTTCCTGTTGGCTCACCTTGGGTTCTCCCACTCTCTCACCACCATCGAATTCCCTCAAAGCATTTGATGGTCACACTTTCATCCTGGAAGGATACCTTGCAAGATTCCCCATTACTCTAAGTAGGAAAACTGTAATGGTGGACATTGAAGTCGTAGATCACCATCTTGACTATAATCTTCTTTTGGGATGCAGTTGGACTTATGCCATGGCTGCCATTGTCTCGTCTGACTCATCCTTTTTCCTTCGGATGGGAAAATACTCACAATGGATCAACTATCCTTCTATACCATAGATTACTCCCCATTACCCAGTGACAATGCACCATTAGTGGGTGTCATACCTAACTCTTATGTCAGTGTCAAAACTCGTCTTTTGAAGGGTTCCTCACTTTTAGGTTTTTTCCCTCTCCCACAGCCCAAGGTTCCACAGATGGTCTCAATGGTCTCTACCATTTTTAATGGCCCTACTGATCCTTGGATCATTTCAACCCCTTCTGCAATTGATTCCTATGGAGAGTAAATTCCTTTTTCACTAGCTGAATTGGGTTATCAAGCCATTCAATATGCATCTGAATCTCCCAATGATTTGGTTATGGATGATGGTATCTCTTCCTCTCCCATCACCTCTCCCTCTATTGATATGCTTAATGAAGTCCCGCCTTCAGATGAAGCTTTTCGAGAGACAATTTCTCTAGATGAGCAACCCTAGGATGATTCTCATCATTGCTCTTCAATATTTGAATTTGACGTGAACTCCTTACAAATCCTGCCTTTGACCAACCTGAGATTGTTCCTTTTGCTTATACAACTATCCAAACTAGGGATTCAGAAGGAAAATTTAGTAACCTTTCCAAAAATTTACTCATCGATATCTGAGTCAAAACATGTATCATGGAAAATATTCATATTGGAGTTGAGTGTAGTCCCGAGGAAATTGCGATATTCACCTGCCTTTTTAAGGAATTTTGCAATGTCTTCACTTGTTCTTATGAGGAAATGCCTGGAATAGACCCCTCTATTATCGAGCATGAGATCAAGATTTATGAAAATTCTAGGCTCATTTGACAAATACTTCGACCTCTCCACCCTCTCAAAAAACCTACCATCAATATTGAATTCAAAAAAATGTTGCATGTTGGCTTCATTTATGTCGTTCCCTTAACAAAATGGGTGTCTAATCTAGTTATTGTATAAAAAAACAAGGTACCATCCATGTATGTGTTGACTACCGTGATTTTAATGCCACCTATCAAAAAGACAATCATCCTACTACGTTCATTGACCAAATAATTGAAGATTGCACTGGTTGTGAATCCTTCTCCTTCATGGATGACTTCTCGGGATATAACGAGATCGCTATTAAACTTGGTGACCAATGCAAAAATTCCTTCATCTATCCTTGGGGAATGTTTTCATATCGTAAGCTCCCATTCAGTCTCAAGAATGCAGGCACAACCTTTCAGAGGGCTATGGACTACGTCTCTCATGATATTAGATAGATTGTTCAGGCTTACTTAGATGATCTTCCTACTCATTCCAAGAAACGAGCCCAACACCTATCTCATCTTAGATTTATCTTTATTAGGTGTAGGTTCTATAAGTTTTGTATGAATCCACAATAACTGCATATTCTTTGTCAAGTTTGGGTGTTTGTTTGGATTTATTGTCTCAAAACATGGGACATGTGTTGATCCTGATAAGGTCAAGGCAAGAATTTCTTGCGCCACAATCTATTGTTCAACTCCAAAGTTTAGAAGGAAAGGAAAAATTATTATGCCATTTCATCCTCAATTATTTCAAATTAACGAAAGGTTTCATGTGCCTACTCAAGAAAGGAGTATCCTTCTTGTGGGATGATCAAGCACAATAATCATTCAATGCCTTGAAAAAGACACTCATTTCAGCCCCACTGCTCAGTCCTCCTGACTATATGCACAAATTTCTCTTATACTTGGAAGCCTCACCATACTCTATCAGAATGGTTTTGGTCCAAACACACAATGATCATAGTGAGCATGTGGTTTACTACCTTTTGAAAGGTCTTGTTGGACCTGAATTACAATAATCCCATGTTAAGAAATTATCCTTGAAAGTCATTTTCGATGTGAATCGCTTTCGACATTACATCCTGCTGTGTCAGAGTACCATCATTTCCCTAGAGAATCCCATGAGACACATTCTGTCTTGTCAATTTATTGGAGGAAAATATTCCAAGTGGATCGTCATCCTCCAACAATTCAATTTGGTTTTCACTACTACCAAGGTGAAAAAATCCTTAGTCTTCATAGAGTTCTTGTTGGACCTTCCCAGAGTCGATCCATATGGAGTGGTCCATGACTTTATTCCACATGAATCTATTTATCTGGTTGACCCTACTGATCCATGGTATGGAGACATCCTTTTCTACCTCCAAACACAACGTTTCCACCTAGATCTATCGTTAGATGACCATCATCACATTCACCACCAGGCTAAGCACTACTTAGTGCTCAACGATACTTTATATTATTGTGGCACTGGGTCAGTTATTCAACATTGTCTTACCCTTGCCGAAGTGGAACAAGTTCTGATTGACTGCCATGTTGGGGCGTGTGGTGGTCATATTTCGGGCATGACTACTGTCTAGAAAATATTGCGTGCAAGATACTACTAACTAAATCTATTGAAAAATTGTATTACTACAGTCCAATAGTGTCATCCTTGTCAAATATATACAAATAAAATGTGTGCCCTCCCTACTCCTCTACACCCAATTGTCTCCATTTGTCCCTTTTCTAAATGGGGCATCGACTTCATCACTTGCAACCCCACTTCCTCTGATGAAAACGACTACATTGTTGTTGTTGGGGACTATTTCATGAGATGGGTAGAAGCCATTCCCACTTTTCGGGCTGATGGAGAAATTGTCGCCTTATTCCTATTCAATTAGGTCATCTTTCACTTCTGTGTGCCCCACACAATTGTTACAGATAATGCTTCACACTTTCAGAACCATATATTGTCTAATTTAACATCCGTGCTTGGTTTTCGCCAATATAATTTCTCCTCCTACTACCCACAAGCTAATGGCTAGGTTGAAGCCATTAACAACACCCGCAAGACCATGATCCACTGGCTAGTAGGCAATCAAAAAACTTGATGGTAAAAAATGTTATATTCTACACTTTGGGCATATGGAACGTCAGGGAAAAATGTCACAGGCTTCACACCATTTCAACTTTCTTACGACCTCGAAGTAGTTCTTCCTTTCGAGTACTAGAATCCATCCCTTAAACTTGTTGTTGAACTCCTACCTAGTACCACTACCGAAGAAGAGCGCTTTCTCTCACTTAATAATTTGGATGAGGCTCATTGATACACTCCATTAGCTCTTGAAGAAAATAAGAGCCGAGTCAAAGATCAATATGATAAACATGTCAAGCCACGTTCTTACCAAGAGGGAGACATTTTCCTACTTTACAATAAAAAACATGATCTCTTGGGGGCAGGAACACTTGAACCACTATGGGTCAGTCCATAAGTTGTCACTAAGGTTCTTTCCAAAGGAGCCTATGAACTTTAGGACTGTGAGGAATCCCACTTGCGGAGCCCCATAACGGGCTCTATCTCAAAAAGTATTTTTCCTAGTCTACTACTAGGCATGTGCTTTGTAATTTTATGTATAATTTTTGTTTCTTTTGGTGTTTTTGGATATTTTTTTTCTTTTAATGGTTATTTGTCTCATGCACATATCTTCTTTTGCACAGATGCCCACTTCACTCTTACCATATGTTGGATATGCAGATGGTGCCAATCATCACACACGACACATTGCATCAGTTGCTTGGGTTCTTTACACACCTGAGTTGGAACTACTTAGTTTCGGAGGGGTCTTCCTTGGTTATTCCACCAAAAATATTGCTAAGTATATGTCAATCATTCAACTCATTACAGAAGCTATATATCGCGATATCTCCAATTTAGTGGTGAGGTTAGACTCACAACTCATTTTTATGTATTTTACCAATCACTATCACATTCACAATCCAATATTGTTATGTTACTTTTTGAGAGTAAGGATTTTGGAACGTCACTTTGAATCTCTTAGTTATGAACACATTCCAAGGGAAGCTAATTCATTGGATGATTCCTTGGAAAACTATGTATTGGATTGGCATATGTCACATTATTTTTAGCTGCATGCATGCATGTACAATTTTCATTATAAAATTTACATAAAAAACATCGAGTACACCATAGAATCGACAAAAAATATTTGTGTATATATATTTTGTTTCCAGTCTTTTTACATCAAAAATTACCAAAACTTGGGTGTTTTATACAAAATGGCTCCCTAAGCCTCGCTCTGACACCTTATGGCCATAATATACTCCTGCTAAGCCTGCTGTTCATGGTAACAAATCACTGCTCTTTCTAACCTCCTCAGAGGCACCAAAAACTGCTTTGGTACACCCATTGTGTGCCGTTGCATATGGATCCCTATCTCTCTCATTGGAAGAGGTGGCACACTCATGCTCAATCCTTTGATGTTACTAGAAACCTCGTGCATACTCTGTGTGTCATCTCCCTCTTCGGTAGCTTTCATAGCCTCTGCTGCTGCTCCAACCCCAGGTAACTGATCACCTCGCCTAGCATGGAAGAATATACTCGCAGGAAAAATCAATGCCATATATGTGTCAAGAAAATCTTCATGTTATATTTTTTTACCCATAACAAAAAAATTGTATAAACTTCAAAAGACAAAAAATACTTTTCTCACTGATTCTTCCTCTTACCTAGTGGCCCCCATTAAGTACTAGGTAGAAATATCAAATCTGTATCCCTGGTATAGTTCATCCCAGCATACAGGAAGTCCTCGATCATGGGATAATGGCCTCTAAGACACTCGAAGAAGTCATCATCGAAGAAATTCCTGATCGGTCCACCTCCTGTACGAGGTACTAAGGCTTCTCACCGATCATGTATGGGCTCCCTTGGATTAGCTATGGCCAAACTCACTCGAGGCCTCAGAACATGCAATCTCTATAGCATGAAGGATACCATCATTGTGTCGTACCCAAAATCTCTTTGGTACCGAGCCTTACACGATATCAGATTTGATTTCACTTGACAAAGGATGCCCTCACACCAGTTGAATACTTGTGGTTGCAAGGAATTCAATGCCAGTAACAATTGGGATTTTGTAGCCACATGTTGACTCTTAGCCCCTGCAAGATGTAAAATCATCCATACAATTTACCTCAGTGATCTTGATGCCACCCTCCCTACAAGAATCCTGTTAGTGATCAGTCGACTACCATCTGTGCAATGTGCTCAGATCAAATCCACAACGATTCTTGGATCTCCTCTCCCTCCTATCAAGTTTACTGATACACCTCTGCATGATAAACTAGTGAGGAAATATATATCATCACACTCAATTGAGAGCTCATGATCCCTAATCTTGAAATTTCCCTATTTTTCATCCCATTGTTAGATTATCCAAATCAAGAACTCCTCCTGAATTTTCATTAGGTCAAGTCTAGTATATTTTAGAAGGCCACATTGTCTTAGCATAGCTAAACATGTCGGATCATTTAAAATTTTCAATTCCTCCTGGTCATGAGATATTTCTCTCTAGATATTCATCTTGTTGAGTTGATCCCTTCACCACCAAACCCCTTAGTCATCTTAGTTTTTCTTGAACTTGGCCGGCTAACGTGGCCATCCTTACTCCACAAAGTGTGCTAATGTTCTCCTCCTTTGTAGAAAGAGTGTGATAACATACCCCATGGCCTGGATGATAGCGTTACCAAGCTAATCCACCTACAACATCCTTAGAAACCAAAATTTCTGGTGAAAAACCTTAACTAAGGAATACAGTGCAAGATAAGGATCGGTACTTGTACGTGGAACTAGAAAAATGTAGAATGGTTGCCCGATGTGCTCACAATTGCTCAACAAAGTTTTTCTCCTTTTTCTCTCCAGAGCACTCTCACAAACTGCAAATGGTGAAAATGAAGGTCTACTTCCCTTCTTATATGTCACTCTAGAGGTATGACTCATCTTAGCTAGTCTTATTTTTGGAGCAATTCTTTCCCGCTTTGTTTTCAAAATGCACCAACTCACTATTCCGCCAAATTTTGCATATGCTCTGATGATTTTTAAGTGATTCTCTGCAGCACTCACCACCTTTTCCTCAGCGTGAGCACATTCTTTTTTGGGACTTTTTCTCACTCTTTAAATGAAATATCCCTGAGTTACCTTCTTTGGGCTCATAAAACTACTACTAAGAAGATTTTAGAAATTCTTTCCCTCTTTTTTTTTTGCTCCTTAAAACTGAAAAAGACATATCAAGTTTTCTTCATCTTACTTATTAGAATTTTACAAAGAATATCGAGTTTAATTCATCCCCTCATACTTGTACAAAATGAGGAAGATGCCTATTGAACATAGGTTTCTCGCTTTATCTAGACTCAATGGTCTAACTTATGGAAAATGAATTATGTCGGGTATACTATTAACTCTTTGTCACATCTGGTCGTCAACGATGACAAAGGTACCCCCTTGGAGTTGTCTTTACGATATTTTCAAAATCTTTAAAAGTGAAAATACCACTGAGTTTTCCCTTACTGGACTCGTTAAACTTAATCATATTAGGAAAAAATTGGACAGAATAGTGGCTTCGCTATCTATATTTTAAAGGATCTTTTGGGAGTAGTATTCTTGTCACTCGCTTGAACATGGAACCCCCTTAGTATATTCCCATTTCATCAACTTCTTGTTGAACCTTACCATCCAATTGGTTTAGCTTTGATACCTTGATGTTACTACATCTTTGTATCCTAACACTCTTTGGGGTTCTTGAGTCTAAGTTGCATGGTCACCCTGATGTCATGCCTACTATTGTTTAAGGGATATGCCTACTCTCTACTTCATGTAACAACCATTCAACCATATGCCTATATATCCCTCATTCTGTTTGTCTCATTCCTCTAATTTATCTCCAAAATAATCATTCTTGTCCCATTTCACGTCAATTGATGCAGGACGCCTCACTGGCTACCTTTGACAAATCTCTTCCTATCGACTTCAAAATCTTATCTAGGAAGCATATTCAGAAACATCTCAGTACCCTGGAACTTGCAGACCTCAATGGAAGGTTACCCTGCGTTTGATTGGGGGTTTTCATCATTGGCTCTCGGTTGAACGATTCTACGAGTGTTCAACACCAACACCTTTTATCACACTCGCTAGATTGTATTGTGCATCTTAGAGACCATCATCCTTATCGGTGGCCATCCTCACGTCTGTTAATAGTTTCATCATTGACTGGTAATCAAACGATTTCTCACATGTTCAAGTTCAAATCCTTTATTCACATGTGCAAACATATGCTAGTTATTGAAGCAACGACCAAAACCTTGGGTAGAGGCTTACATCACTCAACCTTGTTTCCTCTCCCAAGTTGTGTATATTGTTTTAAGAGACAACTCGTCATATTGATCAAATTAGGAAAAGCTTCCACATTGTGCCTATTGGTGGACATGACAATCATACCTCTCTTAGAAATCACTTTGATTCTACTACTGAGCATGGCAATGCCTGACTCAGGGCTTGTTTATATATTTCTGGCATATGTTGTTGTTTTTAGGTCTCCCGAAGTTCCAAAGTTCCAAAGTTCCAATCCTCTTTCTCTTCAGCTACAATTTATAAAGAATTTCGACCATCGTCCTCTTCTGCGACCTCACCCTTTAGGGGGCATATATTATACAAAAAATGACCTCCTCATCAACTCAAAGGAGAAGGACACTTTTTGAATGGAAGAAAACCTTACTTACAGGCCTATTTTCCAGAGTAGCGCACCCCAAAAACAGACAAGAAGCGTTCTAATGTGACCTATGACCCATCAAGGTGCATTAATCCCTATGTTAATTCTCTGTTTTGTCTAAAGTGAAGCGTTACTAGATTTTTATGGGATTCTGGTGGTCAAAGCATGAGTTGACTGACTAACACTACGTCTTACACTCAATATCAGCTCCAAAAAGTTGGAAACATCCACCATCAGACCTATCAAAGGAAATTGCTAATCCTAATAAGAGCATAGAAAGGAGGAAAGAAAAATAAAGCAAGGAAACATCCAACTTTTTCCTAAATGGAACTTATGAAGAAATTGGCAAGGATTGTGCTTCCCATCACCTATAAATTAGAGGCCATACCACAATAATGAGGATCATAGTTTGTGCACTGTTATGCTGTCAAGAAGTTGATTGAGAGAGAGAGAGAGATGAGCTAGGGGCTAAGGGGAGACTTGATTCAACAACCATGGTTGTAATAATTCTTCCGACATATGATAATATAGATATGCTCCTATTTTTTCTATGTGATTATATTGATACCTTATTTCTTTATATGTTGGTTCAATGGTGACACTGATATTTATCAATGATGTGTGCTAAATTTATATATTGTTATGTGTTAATGTCTTGAATCGTTAAGGTTTCATATGCTGTGAAGGTTACTTCGTGTCCTTTCTATGTGCAGGTCCTGATCTAAGAGCTGATTGGGGATTTCCCCCGTCACACTAAAAACTCTAGTGGATATACACCAAGGACTAAAAGGCAATCCTTCTCTATTTATTTGTCAATTCTTATATTGATATGATTGTTTGCACGTACCTTTGAACAGTTGTAGGTCACTGCCTACCCCAGGTCCCGGGAGACCTGAGAGGGTTTTCTATCTACAACCACCCATGCATTAATCCCTACAACACCATTAGCTCTTATTGGTGCTTACTTACCTAATTAATGTTTCTCTATCCTCATCACCCTTTGGGCATAATGTCATATAAAAATTTAAAGAACATTTTGTTTAAATCTCACAAACACTTTTACATTAGTAAAAACCTTCGAGCATTCATTAAAAACCATATTCAACTCAGATATGTGCATGAGAAAACATGCATTAAAACCATATATGTCAATGAGACACATAAATAATATGAATATTATCTCACTTATTAAAGGTTAATTCTTGTCAAAGCCCAACATTTTAAGCAAAGTTGCACTAAGGTTAAAACTTAATAAAACCTTATTAGTTTGACACGTGGGCAATGTGAATCCCATCGGGTCAGACAAGAAGTGTTAACCCACCACCAACTCTCTACCCGATATGAAATGAGATCCATTCACCAAAATAATATCAACCGTTGGATTCCATCAGGTCACACGAGGGCCATTAAACCATCTCCACCTCTCCACCCGATAGGGAATAAAGGCCCTTCACTTAATTTCATGGCCTTGCAGGTTGGATGAAAACGTTAGCATCCCTTTTCCATCCGATGATTTATTTCATTCAAAGGTCCATATATCTTTGCCACTGATTTATTTAACTATGTAAATTTATTTGGATAAGAATCCCATTTACAAAAAAAATTCAGAATTTGTGATTTTGGTAAGGATTTGAAGGTTTTTACCTGGATTCATAGTGATAAATTAAACAAAGAAAACAATAATTTATAAAGAAACATAAGGATTTTACCTGGACTCTAGAAATTAAAGGAACGAGGTAAGAAAGGCATTTATGGTAGTTTAGTGGTGAATTTTATGTAATTATTTTAGGACTAATCCTTCTTTACTTATGCAGGGATTTTATTACAATAAATTAATATTTGGTCAAGTAATTTAATAAAGAACTATGTACAACATTAAGGAGGAGAATGTTAAAACTGTTTTAAATTTAAAGAATATGTGAAGTAAGGGAAAACCTAAAAGCTGTAAAGTTGTATTTAAAAACAAAGTTGTTTTTTTTAAATAATTTAATTTAATTTTAATTATGCAAACAGTTATGAAAATAATTTTTGTGTCTATTAGTATATAAAATTCTCATTTCTGATTTGAGAGGCGGTTGGTTGGCTTTGGAGGAAGAGAAGGAGACTTATGTTGCTATGGTTCCTACACACTTACTATGTGAACCTGATTTTTGAACATTATAATTCATTCATGCTATTGTGATATATAGTTTTGTTTTGTTTTTTGTTTTTTTATGTTTTGTAGGGTTTTATGTTTTATATTATGGTTATAAAATGGTTTAAACAACATGTCTTGACTAGATGATAAATTATTTTATCATTACATGGTTTGTTTTCCCTCTTCATATATATTCTCTGAAAGAAATAAATCGATATGTTTGATTAAGTGATTGTTAATTTAATTTATTAATGCATGACATTAATAGGTTTATTTGCAGCTTTCATGCCAAATATATTTTCATACCAAAGATTGTTTTTGCTTTGTTTTGCGTCCATATCTTTGTGCTTATTGTTAAAGATATGATAGTTGACTCATCAACATCATCTATTTACAACTATTACTTGGATTGTTTACCTTCCAGTATATACTATCTATGGTATTTGATAAAAAAAAGTTTACCTAATTTGTTATAGATAGAAGTACGACAATACATGATATCAAGATTGCTTCTTTACACTTATTGGGGTAAATGTAATTTATTACCCATGATATTGGTGTCTTCATTTTTATTTTATGTTTCATTTCATTTTAATTTTGTTTTGTTATTTTATTTTATTAGTTTCTATTATCTATCTTAATTGCATGCATTAAGTTACATTAGGTTCATGAATCACATACTTTATATATGTCCACACCTATTAGCAAAGCTTAACCCCTCACTCTTATTAAAAAAAATGCTCCCATATCATTAATATAGCCTTATATATATTGGCTTATTTGAATACATTTTGAGAATAGAAACGTGGAAACCCCCTGAGGTGAAGGGAGGCCAAACCCTTTTAAATTGAAGCGGAGGATTCATATCCTCAATAAATGTCTTTCTAGGTTTTCCTTCATCGCTAGGAAAATTTGGAAACCAACATTCATCTATTGTCATTACTATGGAGAAAAGTGTAAATTTTTTGTTTCCTTGGTAATTGATAAATTGTTAAGTCTATGACCTGCTGGCGAATATGATCACAATAACATGCACTTTGGAGGTTTCAAGCAAATAATTATTGTATAAATTTTCACCAGGAAACTTCTTAATTGTTTAAATGGAATCTTCTTGGGCTTTTATATGCTTTTCTCCACTTAATTTTTATAATATACTAGGTTTTTCAAATGAAATGCTTGAAATAGATGTATGGGACAACAACCTTCCCCGCTTTTGGGAAGATGAAGATGACAACCTTGCTCAACATCTAATCGAGTTCCACAACTGCATCCCTATGATTGGGGTTTACCAGGATGATGTACTCATGGAATTGTTCATGATGTCTTTATAAGGTAACACATGTCAATAGTATAGGAGACTTCCTCCTAGTAATATTTGATTCTTTAAAGATTTCCATGCATTTTTTTTATCAACATTATAGAATTATGTATCCCTCTAAATTAATTCTTGAAGATTTTTTCCATTCGAACAAAAATTGTAATGGATTTGATTTAGGGTTTAAAGAAAGTGAATGTTATGTTAATGATGAAGTTGTAAGCTGGCAGGATGAATCTGATGATCCTAATGAAATAAGCTTACCCTCTATCACTTAGTGAATGTTTAATTGGACATGGATTTATATCTAATTTTGATTGCCCAGAGAACCCTAAAGATTCCAATGATTTAATGATCAATGTTGGCTTTGATTTTTCTTTATTTGATTATCCTAATGATCACACTAATAAAGGTTGTGCAACAATCCATGTTGGAGAAGAAATCATATTTACGAAAACATTAGCATTATATATTCATTATTATGCAAATGAAAAGGTCACTAATATTTCAGGGTTTTTTCCATCATAGGTTCATATAAGGATGCATGATTTCATTGCAGAATGGATGATTTAATATTTCATTAAAATTTATTCATGTTATCAATTAAGCATGTTTTATAAATGCCCGGAAAACAAATTTTTTCCCCGCTTCTTTCAACAATTGAGCATATCACTATTTTTTATAAGTATGAAGCCCAGAAATAGGAACCACACAACTGGTAAGATTTTAATCTCGTTGCATTAGCTTTATTATTTATTTGAAAAAATTTCCCATTAAATAAATAGATTTATATAAATCATGTACATAATTGAACTACATATACTTTGTGTAACAACCTTTGGTTGATTTTCCATGTAAATAAAATAAGACTAAGGTCATGGGACATGATTCCAAGATGAATGTTGGGAAAAAGACTTTAGTGGGGATCAGTTGTGATTAATTAATGACTATGGAAATTAGCAAAGGAATTGGAAAAGGCAAAGAGGCATTAATTGGCATTTAATTATGAGAAATAAAGGAAAATAGGAGAAAAGGACGGTGAAGAGACACACATTTTCATGCAAGGGAAATTAGAGGAAAAATGAAGGAAAATGAAGAAAATAAAGGTATCAATGATAAAAAGGCTTTTATGGATCAATTCACAACTTTTATCAGTGTGAGATTTTGTTAGTTTAGTTTTGGTTCTCTCATTTCATGCTCTCATACTCTTGCACACTTAGATAAATATTGGAGCATTCTTGGAGCACTTGGGAATTCACTTGGATTGGACAAAGAAGGCAAAGGAAAGTAGAAAAGCACAAGGGAACAATGGGATTAACATCTATAACTCAATTTCTTGCAGGTAACAGGTTGCATGTGTGTTTTGCTTGCAGATTTTGGGATGCATGGTATATGCATGTGAGTCTCTGGTTATGTGCTATCATTCGCATGGAGATTGACTGGATTGATAGTGGGTTTCAACCTTGCCTTTCCATTTCATATATATCCATGGTGTTGTGGGTTTTTCCACTTGTTTTTTTTAATTGGTGCTCATGTTCTTGATGGTTATAGGTTGGAACTAACGCTTTGGAAGCCTTGGAACAACTTTAGTTGAGTTACTAGTTCCTGGAGATGTAAGTTGGGACAAACGCTCTGGAGCCCTTAGTGGGTTGAGTTACTAGTCCTTGGGGCTACGGTTGGAACACATGCTCTAGAGGCTTGGAAAGCTCTGGGTTGAGTTACTAGTTCCTAGAGCCCTGGACAACTTGGGTAGAGACTGGTTTGGTTGAAGTTAGTGATTTTCAGACTGTAGAGGTGGAATCAACGTGGTTGAGGATTGAGGTGGTTTGACCTTTGTAAGCCCTGGTTGGTTTTGTATTGGTTTATTTCATGATATCCCACATTCATGCTTGGAATATGGCGTGGACATGATTAGCTGAAAGAGAGATTTGGTCCGACCCAATATATGGTCAGGTGATATGTGGAAGTACTTGACTTGGTTGGTGTTTTCATATGTTAATAAGACACATTTTTCCTATTGTGATTTATGAGCACTTGTACTGATTATCATGTCAGCATTATGGCTAATTTTCCATGGTTTCTATATTGGAATTTTTTTAGTTATATGTGGTTATATGATGCAATCTATCTATGGCTCTTCACATGTTATGATAAGTTATTAATTGGTTAATGAATGCATGGAATAAGAAGTGTTGTTGCATATAGATCAAGAGGTATTGAAGTCTTCTTGGTGATCCTTAGATGGAGATTATTAAAATTTTATCAGATACGCATTCATGACCTATAGCTTACATGTTTTCCATATGTTTGAAAAAATGTCTAGTGTGTTCTAAGAAGCGTAGGTCAAGTTTCCAACTCAAGTTTGAATTCTTAGTTTTTCCATCATGTTAAATATGATTATGGAAAGTTACGTGAAGTTCTGCATAGTGGTTGGTGGGCCCCAGTATTGCAGCAATAATGCGGCAACTCCTGGGACTCCCTTCTTTAATTTTATCAACCTGGTAGTTCGTAACAAACTTGGAAGCGACGGTGCTACATGCACAAGTACTAGCTCTTGCCGTAGCTGTCACTTGGTCAGCGGGCAGTCTGCTAGGAGCTTAAGCCAACTTCTGTGAGCTCTTAGAAGAAGCTTTTTAATTTATGGATGGAAGCTAACTCGAAGGAAGCTAATCTAATTACGAAAAGAGATTGAAAAACTAAAGGAAAATGCAAACCCTAGCAAACCCTAATTCTACCAGCTAATCCTACTGATGCAAAGGAGAGAATGCAAACTACTGAAAGGGATGTCATTACTTCTAATAAGGTAAAATTCATGTGTCTAAGTTATCACTATCTGAAGAAAACATCTTTTTGTATTTTTGAATAAGTTGTTAGAATTATCATGCATGTGCTTTTAATTGGCTTTTGACTGTGCAGAGGTGGATTGGCGAGAGGAAATGCTTGGAGGAGGTCAGGAAGGTTCAGAGAGGGCCTAAGGGGTCCCTAACACCCTTCCAGAGAGTTTCACAGAGTTTGGCTATCAAGAAACCTCATTCGTGAGCTTCTAGAGGAAGAATGCAGGGGTTCTACAGGATGTTCAGGAATTTCTACAAGATGTTCTGTAATTTTTCTACAGGATGTTCAGAAATGGGATTTTGGAGCATGGATGGAGGGAAAAAGATGGAGGAATGGGTATGGAGGTGAATAGGGGTGTAAGAAGGTCCAGGAATTGGGGAATGGAGCTGAGGAGTGGCAAGGATGGTGGGATTTGTTCAAGGAAGACTGAAGCAATGTTGCACAAAAATTAGGGTTTTGGGAGCAAATGGAAAACGTGATGCAAGGATTCTAAGTAGAGGGTGGAGTGGATGGTGTTGATGGAGAATAAGCAGATGAAGAAGTGGTACAGGTGCTCTGCAAGTCGTTTTTCCAATCTGAACCAACATAGACTTGTAAATTCAAAGACCTGGTTACGTTGACCTAATATGCTAGCTGCCAGTAAAGAGAATGAATAGAAATGTGACCTACAACGAAACCATGTATTTTATCTCATGCAACTAAGAAAATGAAAGTCTGAACTTGTAACCAACTTCTACACATGAAAATCAAACACTAGTGATTGCATGGCAAAGAAAAATCAGTGTTTTTGTGGGCAGCAATGTCATCCTGGTCATAGCTCCTGATCCCACTGAGGGAGAGGTGAAACCACAGATGTTTGATGGCCCTTTTCTTGAAGCTTTTTTTGTTAACAACCTATCAACTAAATCTGAGCATGGAAAGATATTTTACTCATCAAAAACAACCTAAATAACAAAACAAGATTTAAATCTAAATAGCAGATTTATTCTAAGAATGCATCAAAGACACATGAAAGTAAACAAAGGATGTACTGGGCACTTGAGATGGGCCCAACCCCAAGCACTACAGCCTCCTAAGAGAGATTTAGAGTTGGTGAAACCTGGATTCATCTTTATTGATCAAAAGAAATGTTACATTCCAAAAACTGTCCACAAGGAGAACTTGAAAATGTGCTGAAAGCAAAGCTAATCTACTGCCTAAAAATCGAACTACAAAATGACTACAAAATGAATACAAATTACTAACTACTGGCTAACCAAAATGAGGCCCTAAGCCCTCTTGTTTATACAAATTGAGGACCCCAGTAGTCCTCCTAAACTTTAGGGACTTAGCTGCCAAAACTTGTAGTTAACAGCACTTTTACTAGCACTTGCTCGGCTGCCCTTGTGATAATTGATTTGGTGGCCCTTGAACTCCGAGCTGATGGTGGAGAATTCGAGGTAAGGGCCCATAAATGAAGGGGACACCTTCCTAAAAATCCTCTCCATGAATTTGGCTGCCAAGTGCTCATTTAAACCTTTGATTTTGTCTCCAAATTGACCAAAAAGACTACACAAAGCACACATTAGACTTGTTGGCACAATGACTAACCCAATTCACTCTATTAGCATAAATATAATAAAAAACATGCAATAAACTAATGAGAATGGTGGATTAAGTCAAATTAGGAGGTTGAATGAGCCCATATAAATATCCATTTTTGGGGCTCATCATCACCCACCTACTGAAAGTGTTGCTCATGCTCTGAGCAACTAATCTATCTCCTCATCTTTGATGGCCTTGGTGGCCTCCCTGTCATGCCAAGCTTCTGAAGTGATGTCCTCTTCTCAGTCATGAAACCATGATTTTCTCTTTGCTTCTTCCCACTGCCTATGCTCCTTTTCCTAGAGAATTCTCAGCTTCCTGTAGAACTGTCTCAACATCCTGTAGAGAGGATTTTGTGTCCAACCTTTCCATTCTCTCCCTCCAGGTGGATGTCTTCGGGCTTCCCCACTCATAAGTGATGGATGCCTTGGAGGGGGACCTCTTATTTTGTGTAGCTGAGGTGTCTACAATTGTGATTGGCTCTTTTGACAGTGGTTGGGGTCTGCCAATTCTTATCTGCATGCTCCTTCTTGCCTTAAAATATAGTGTAAACTCCCTCTTTCGCTTCTCCTTCTGCTTGGGGGATCTGCTTAGGGTGGTCAGAACAGCTGCTGCCTCCCTAGCTAAAATCTCGGCCAATTTCTCCTTCTACTGCCCTTTCCCTAGACTTCCTATAGAAAGTCCTGTAGTGGCCGTTTTCTGGCTTCTTGTAGAAACAGTCTGCTGGCTTCCTGTAGAACCAATTTTCCCTGATTTGGCTTGCTTGGCTGAGGGTGCCTTCTCTTTGACTTGTGCTATGGTTTCCTTGGGTGTTGTTTCACTTGCTTGGACTTTTTCAGTCCTCTCTGCCCTGATTTGCAACCGTTTCTTCCTTGGAATTTGTGCCTTTATTCCACCCACAGTTTTGGGCTCAGCAGCTTGGCCTTTCTCTTGTTTCTCTTCTTGATCTTTCTGTGGTGGTCTTTCTTGGGTTTCCTTACCCTTGACTTTTTCTTCTGCCTCAATGTGTTCTCTGTCTTCACTACTGGATGGAATGGAAGTTCACATGATAACCATGGATAATGCTGAATTATGAATCCCCCTGGCATGGTGAAAAATGATCTGTTTTGGCTTGTGCTCTGATCATAAAGGGAATTTTGTGTATTGTTTCCTCCCCAGAACGTTATAGGTCATTTTGTATCAATTCCCTGGTTACAATGTTGTTGCTGCCCAAAACTTGACTGTCAAAAGGGAATTAGGCTCTTACAGACAGAGTGTAGAGCCTAATTTTTATCCCTAACCACATAAAAATTGCATCTCTCTTTTCAAAAGAAGGTGAGAAAGAAGAAGCCAGACTTCAAATGCAGAGGGAAAAAAAGAATTTGTAGAACTCAGGAAATAGGCAAGCAGACTTTTCAACTTTTTTCAATGTGCAGGCTGAATTTTCCTCTCATTTTTTAATTTAATTCCATGTTCAATTCACCTTTTTGTACCAACAAATCATGCACAACGAAGTTTCCCCGATCCTACTTCGTTTGGAGCTTGAAATTCACCGAAAATCCCAGGTTTTCTTTCTGCATGGCTGTTTTCTGTGTTTCCTGTAGAAGACTTCTTGTAGAAACGCCTGTAGAGCGCCCTTGCGCCTCTGAGCGAGCCTGATACGCAGGAGAATTTCGAAAACAGGTAGAAACTAGTGGAGGACGACTAGTTCATCATTTTGTGGAAGCGGAGGATGCATACTTCAGTCAAGTGCAAATGAACAACAGTTCGTGAGTTTCAGCTGAGCCGTCTTTAATTGCTGTGTGATTTGTGGTGAGGTGGAAAAAACATGTGCGCTAGCTTTTTTCGAACTGCAGTGATGTTATGAACTGCATGCCTTCTTCTATTTGTTAATCAATTGATGCCCTGTGCGCTGGAGTTCAACACGTCTACCACTGCCTATGTTTTTCAACTTCCACGTGAATGACTATACACGCAAGCTGTGTGATTTTTGCCTGGATGAGTGCAATTGAATATGGCTAGCTTCCTGGTTGAATCCCCACATCTCATTCATTCATTCAATGCTTAGATTAGATTCATGCAATAGAGGAACAAGTTTTAGTCACGTACCTAAAGTCAAATGGTTGCTGTGAGGTGCTTTTTGCTGCTGCATGCATTTGTTTTGGTGGTTGCATGATGGCTCCTTTGTGCTATAAGCTCTTTGCTGTCTGATGTGTGGTTATTTTGATTGTGCAGGTATCCTCTAGCTGGATCTAAGCTGCAGGAGTTCATTTCCACGTTCAGATCTGCACCCTCAAGCTGCTGCTGCTGAATTTTCACAGGACCGAAACTTGTTTTCGCCATTGCTCCCAAACGATAGATCGGATCGATCTGAAACTTATTGAGCATGTTACTATCATCATGATGCACCTCCCATAGCAAAATTGTGATCAATGGATGCACGGATTTCGAGAAAAATGGAAAATGGATGAAGATTTCAGAGATCAATTTCTCGAAAACTGTGCATTAGAATTGGCTGAAACTGCTTGGGTAGGTTACTATCACCTATATGCATCTCCCCATGAAACATGTTTTGAAACAGATGCATGGATATGGAGAAAATGCAAAAATGGCTGATCGTGATGGAGGCTAATTTCTTGGAAACCGTGCACCAGAATTGGCTAAAACTTCTTAGGCATGTTGCCATCACCCCTGTATGATTCCTTGTAAAACAATTTTTCAAATGGATACATGGTTTTCAAGTTATGGGAAAAACCAATTCTGTTCTAGGTATTTTTGCTTCAAGGCATTCGACAATTTTGTTGCATGGTAAGAAAAATGAACTTGGGCTGTGATGCAGGTATGGAGATGATGGAGGAGGAGTTTGAAGATTGCAGGAGGACTTTTGAACCCTTGAGGAAGCTACCATGTTCGCCAAACCGCCTTTTTGAAATACATTTTTAGCTTCCTACAATTTCTACAGGAACTTCCTGTAAAAGCACAATGTAGAAGCACAATGAGGTGGAAAAATGATGGAGAAATGCGAGGGATGGACACAGAGGTGCTTGTAGGCCTAACTAACAGATTCCCACCATCAGATTCTCTTTTAAAATTGAATTTGGCTCGCCTGAAGGTTCTACAGGATGTTTCCTGTAGAAATACAGAACTTCCTATAGAAATGCCTGTAGCTTCCTGTAGAAGGCCCAGAACTTCCTCTGTCTTTGTTTTGAGCGATCCTCCTAACCTGCAATGTCCCTCTTGCAACCTACAATTAGTCAATGGAAATTAGGTTTATTTTTCTTTTTTCTTTTTCTCTTTTTTTTTTGAAAAACAACTAGGGCGCCTCATGGAGGTTTTCAACCTAATTGCCTGCCCTAGGCGCGTCCAAGGGAGGTTTTCACCCAAGGATCTTATTATTTTTCTTATCTCTTTTTTTTCAACCCAATGATCGCCTCATGGAGGTTTTCAATCAATGAGTCAATCTAAGGCGCCTCTGAGGAGGTTTTCACCTTAGATTTTTCCTCTTATTTCCATTTTTTTTAAATTTTTTCCTTTTTTTTTTCTACCCTACCCTACTTGAAAATAAAAATCTTTCTCAAGTATAAGAATACTTCCAATGGAGCCATGTGCACATCGATATTAGAGACAAAATGATGTGGAGGCTCGAAATGCATGCTTTGACAGCTATTCGAATCTCAAAGAACAAATGATTTGACTTTGAAGGGATCAAGCATAACTGAGTAAGAGAGTACTGTTGCACTTAGTGACCATCTGGAACCATATCTCAATACAGCTCTGATATCCTTGGTCCTTTTGCTGATCTGGATCATTCTTCATGTCACCTTCTACCATGACTTTCTCATCTTCCTCTTTTTGCTGATCTTTCTCTTGAATAACTGGAGGATTTGATGGTAACCATGAGGGAGCTTTCTCAATCTCTGATTCTGATCTCTTCTCTTCATCAAGTGCAGCCCATGGTTCTTTGCTATTTTCTTTTGAATCTTCTTTTGCCTTTGGTCCTTCAATGTTGTCAATATAATCTTTGTTTTGCAACACTCTTCCTGAGCTTTGGTGAAGATCATTGAGCTCAAGAGGAGTCATTTGGACATGTTGTGTCTCAGCTTTGCAATTGGGTTGAGCTATTCCAATGTGCAGGTTTGGAAATGTGGTATGGGTAGTTGAGTGGGGGTGTATATTTGAGATGGATGCAGATGGGGTTGTGGTTGGGCAGGCATTTTGGGTTGCCTTGGTGGAGTAGGAGGCGATGGTTGCGGTTGAGCATGTGATGGAGGAAAATGAGGGAGAGGAGTGTTGTACTGGGGCCTCCACCCCTGATGAGGTGCATTCCACTGAGGTTGTGGCTGAGCATAAGAGTGAAATGGATGAGCAGCTGGTTGGGCATAATATGGATCTGTGAAGGAACAAGGAGGAGGTGTGAAACAGGAAGGATGAGCATGGGGACCCCAAGAAGGCATGAAAGTGGCTTGATAGGGGTCATAATTGGTCTCGGATGTCCCTTGCAGTTCCTGCTGGTAAGGTATGGGTCCATGTGACCTCCTTTGGTTCATGAAATAGAGTGGTTCAGTGACTTCTTTGGTCCTTTGATAGGCAGCTTTGATTCCAGGCAAGGAAGGGCACTGATCTGTAGGATGGTATTCTTCATAGACAAAACACACTTCTATGGAGTACAATGGACATTCATTCCTAGGATGCTTTCTAGTGCACCTGGGACAAAAGATGGCCAGAGCCCTCTTGGCTTCCTCTTGCTTCCTTTGGATCTGTATGGTATCCAGTTGCATGGTAAGAAACTGCCTCATATCACTTTTGAAATCTTCCATCTGAGTTGCAAATTCGTTTTTTGATAAGGTACTGCTCTCAACATTTCTGTTTGCAGCCATTTGCTCCAGAGGAATGTTTTCTTCTTCTTCTCCCCTAGAGGTTCTTCAAATATGTCTTGATGTCCTCCTAGGGGTTCTTCTCAATCATAGCCATCGAAGAAGAGAGAAGGTTGGCTGTGTGAAGTAGTGGGGGTTTTGTGCAATCATTTTTCTAACTTATCTCCACTCCTACAAGGCATGAAAGAAAATCTTTTTGGTTGATTTTTGTATTTTTCTTCTTGTACCTGCAAAACTAAAATAGTTTGAACTGCAACTAACTATGTTGCTGAAATGAAATGCGGAATTGAAATGAAAGTAGGAAATGACTGATCTATTTCGCTGAAATGAAATTACAGGAATGAAATGCTAAGCTACGCTTGCGGAATTGAAATGCTAATCTACGCTTGCAAAATTGAAATAAAAGTAGGAAATGTCTAATCTACTTTTGCGGAAATGAAATTGCAGAATGGAAATGAAATGAACTACTTAGCAGAAGGTTGTAGTAGAAAATAGAAGAATAGCAGCAATCACCAATACTCTGACGCGTCCCTGGCAACGACGCCAAAAATATGGTGGGCCCCAGTATTGCAGCAATAATGCGGCAACTCCTGTGACTCCCTTCTTTAATTTTATCAACCCGATAGTTTGTAACAAACTTGGAAGCGACAGTGCTATATGCACAAGTACTAGCTCTTGCCGCAGCTGTCACTTGGTCAGCGGGCACAAGTCCGTTAGGAGCTTAAGCCAACTTTTATGAGCTCTTAGAAGAAGCTTTTTAATTGATGGATGAAAGCTAACTCGAAGGAAGCTAATCTAATTACGAAAAGAGATTGAAAAACTAAAGGAAAATGCAAACCCTAGCAAACCCTAATTCTACCAGCTAATCCTACTGATGCAAAGGAGAGAACGCAAATTACTGAAAGGGATGCCATTACTTCTAAGAAGGTAAAATTCATGTGTCTAAGTTATCACTATCTAAAGAAAACATCTTTTTGTATTTTTGAATAAGTTGTTAGAATTATCATGCATGTGCTTTTAATTGGCTTTTGACTGTGCAGAGGTGGATTGGCGAGAGCAAATTCTTGGAGGAGGTCGGGAAGGTTCAGAGAGGGCCTAAGGGGTCCCTAACACCCTTCCAGAGAGTTTCACAGAGTTTGGTTATCAAGAAACCTCATTCGTGAGCTTCTACAGGAAGTCTGCAGGGGTTCTACAGGATGTTCAGGAATTTCTACAGGATGTTCTGTAATTTTTCTACAAGATGTTGAGAAATGGGACTTTGGAGCATAGATGGAGGGAAAAAGATGGAGGAATGGGTATGGAGGTGAAATAGGGGTGTGAAGAGGTTCAGGATTCTGGGAATGGAGCCGAGGAGTGGCAAGGATGGTGGGATTTGTTCAAGGAAGACTGAAGCATTGTTGCACAAAAATTAGGGTTTTGGGAGAAAATGGAAAACGTGAGGCAAGGATTCTAAGTAGAGGGTGGAGTGGATGGTGCTGATGGAGAATAAGCAGATGAAGAAGTGGTACAGGTGCTCTACAAGTCGTTTTTCCAATCTGAACCAACAAAGACTTGTAAATTCAAAGACCTGGTTACGTTGACCTAATATGCTAGCTGCCAGTAAAGAGAATGAACAGAAGTGTGACCTACAATGAAACCATGTATTTTATCTCATGAAACTAAGAAAATGAAAGTATGAACTTGTAACCAACTTCTACACATGAATATCAAACACTAGTGATTGCACGGCAAAGCAAAATCAATATTTTTGTGGGCAGCAATGTCATCCTAGTCATAGCTCCTGATCCCACTGAGGGAGAGGTGAAACCCCAGATGTTTGATGGCCCTTTTATTGAAGCTTTTTATGTTAACAACCTATCAACTAAATATGAGCATGGAAGCTATTTTACTCATAAAAAACAACCTAAATAACAAAACAAGATTTAAATCTAAATAGCAGATTTTATTCTAAGAATGCAGCAAAGACACATGAAAGTAAACAAAGGAGGTACTGGGTGCTTGAGATGGGCCCAAACCCAAGAGATACAGCCTCCTAAGAGAGATTTAGAGCTGGTGCAAAGTTGGATTCATCTTTATTATCAAAAGAAATGTTACATTCCAAAAATTGTCCACAAGGAGAACTTGAAAATGTGCTGAAAGCAAAGCTAATCTACTGCCTAAAAATCGAACTACAAAATGACTAACTACTGGCTAACCAAAATGACTAACTACCATCTAACCAAAATGAGGCCCTAAGCCCTCTTATTTATACAAATTGAGGACCCCAATAGTCCTCCTAAACTTTAGGGACTCGGCTGCCAAAACTTGTAGTTAACATCAGTCCTACTTGACTTGCTTGGCTGCTCTTGTGCCAATTGATTTGGTGGCCCTTGAACTCCGAGCTGATGGTGGATAATTCGAGGTAAGGGCCCATAAATGAAGGGGACACCTTCCTACAAATCCTCTCCCCTGTTCTCCCACGAATTTGGCTTCCAAGTGCTCATTAAAACCTTCAATTTTGTCTCCAAATTGACCAAAAAGGCTACACAAAGCACACATTAGACTTGTTGGTATAATGACTAACCCAATTCACTCTATTAGCATAAATATAATCAAAAACATGCAATAAACTAATGAGAATGGTGGATTAAGTCGAATTAGGAGGTTGAATGAGCCCAAATAATTATCCATTTTTGGGGCTCATCACAGACATAAATAATCATGAAAGAGGGTAAGGATGATAGGGAGGCAATAAGCAAAGCAAAAGTTGGAACAAGAGAAAAAGAAGAAGAAAAAGTAAACCAACAGCTACAAAGTGGAAGTAACCAGTAGTAGTTTGAATAATTAGTGGATAGCAGCAACAACCTGAAGCAAAGAGAAAGAGGAAGAAGTGGCAAAGTTCAAAGATGTGCTGGAAAAATAAATTGAAGAATTGTGGCAGTTGATGATGAAATAGGCCATAGGGAGGAAAATGATAGCAGCAGGAAGGATGATCAATCAGAGCATGAAATTGATTGACAAAGAGAAGAAGATGGAACAGAAGACAGCATAAGTACAACAGCAGCAAAGGAACAAGACATTTGGACGTTTACAAAACAAAGTATGGGATCCAGGAAGACAAATATCATAAGACACATGATCAGGGGATCATGAATATTTTCTACCTTGGGAGTTTGATGCAGGAGCATTCAACCCAAGTGAAAATCATTGTAATTAAGTAAACATAGGGGGTCATATATTTTAAAGAATTTGGATTCCTACGTGATGAATTAATGTAATATTTAAGCTTTTGAGTGCATATAATAGGAATTAAATAGATAATGTGAGATGTTTTGTAAATACTCTCAAATAAATGAGAACATGAGTGGTTAATAAAGACAAAAGAGTTAAAAGTCAATTATAACTCTTAAGCAGTTTCATGATTCGAGGAACGAGAGAGAGTTTTTAGGAATTAAATGAAGTTAGAAGTGGACATAGAGGATTTAGGAGTTAGTTCAGTAGATTTAGGAGGGGAACCAGAATTAGTTCAGCAAAGCTTTCTAGTATAAATGTAAGCCTACGGGTAGAGTAGAGGAGGAGGCCATTAATATTGCATAACAGGCCTGTGAGAGATAGATAAGTCTCGATTGTAATTAGTTATTCATATTTATATATACATAGGTTCATTCGAGAACTGTGTAATGCGTGAAATTTATATTGAATGGCTGAATTACGTGTAAGTCGTGTATTGTGTAACAGAGGTTGCAGACAGAGTTCAGAAGAACTACACAGAGGAGAAGCGCGAGACAAAGGTCCATAATGGATCGTTGAATCCATTCGAAGGATAAAGTAAAGTCCAAGAGGGTAGTGATCAAAGGAGCTTGCGGAGTTAAGCTCATAAGAGAGTAGACAGTGGAAACAGTGAAGGATGAAGAACCTTTGAAGAACCCCGAAACCATAGAAACCTGAAGAAATGGCATAAAAATTAAGTGAAGCAAAAGAGCGGAGAAGTGAAGTATGGCTGCATAGGAACCGTTGGATCTTTAAGATCAACGGCGAGGATTAACATCGCATCGACGAAACCATTGTAAGGATATCAGAATGGGCCTTCGAATCGGAGCAATCGTGATCACGCGATTAAGTGTGGACCGTCGGATCAAGATTCAGATCGACAGTCGAAATCTAATCGCTAATCGCATATCAGAGCAGTTAAGAGATAGTGCAGTGGCGGAATATGGAACGTCGATATGCGATGGCCAAAATATCGATGAAGCGACATGCTGATAGCAATAATGTCGATCGGTGATCGAAGATCGGGTTTACCGAAGTTCGGAGGAACAATGATGTGGAGCAACTAAAGGTGCAGACCCGACGATTTTATAGAAGAGGGTGTATAAGATTTGAGATCCGATTATGTGTTTTGGAACGGGATTTCGTGTAATTCCCATGTATTCTTGTATTGCATTAAGTATTGTGCGAGTCTTTTAAGGTTTAAGCATTATTCAAATGCTTTTGATAGTCACATATCGGAGGGGAAGGGGTGATGAGGCATATATGTAGTATGCCTACGGAGGAGTGATACCCGATTGCAATAAAGGTAACCTCGGGATCTGTTCAGAGGTTGTACCAAAGCGGAAAAAGTGTGTTTGCGTATATTTCCTTTGTAAATGAATTATAAAATATTCAAGGTACATGATGGAAGGTTTTATGCAATAAATATATATTAACCAAGGTTTAAAGAGGTGAAATGTCATAAATGTGTGGGTTAAGGGATAATGAAGGTTATGAGGAGGTTTAAAATCCTGATAGAAGGTTGAAGTGGGTGATTGAGCTCTGATATAAAGGAAATGATGAATAAGGCCTTAACCATTGGAGGTTGAAGATTTTGACTCCTTAGAGAGTTAAATACCTGGGACAAATGTGTTTATGCAGATCACATGCATACTATGGGTGTAAGCAGGGGTAACCCTCCATCAGGGTCTCAGTCACATTGATGGCTTGTCATGGGATAAAATGGGGCTCTGGGTCAGTAAAACATCAAGTTTTCTCAAGGGGTTAGGCACTTGAAAGGGTTGGTTGTCTCCTAAAGTTTATGTAGCTCCCGAGGAAGGTCAAATTGGTCTTGTCTTGTTGTTTCCACTCCTGTAATTGTACATGGGGAGTTGAATCACATCATAGTAACTCTTCATCACATGTTTGCCCTAGTGGATCGGTTAACTTGGGTAAACGTGGAAGGAGGGTGTTACACTGTAGACCAGCTTTCAAGCCATTATGGATCCTTTAAGTATATCAACGGTCGAGATTCATTTCATGGCTTTCCCTTGGTCACTCCATGTTGCCTGTTTTTTTAAAATTAGTCAAGGTCATGTAGTCATGATTTCCATCATTTTTTATAGAAATTCCCATCTGTTGACAAACTTTGATATCCTATCACGCTATCGAAATGGCAACGTTATCCTACGACATGGTATACTCTTGGTGGTGCCATGTGTCACCCAAAAATAGGCCACTCAGTTTCCCAAAACGTAGAAACCACCTGCCATGTGTCATCCTTACAAAGTGCCATGACATTACATTGCCCATATCACTGCCACTTGTCTCCACTTATCACTATATCATCGGAGTGCCACATCATCCAGGTCCTAGGTGCTTGACTAAGTTCATTCCACCATCTATTGCAAACTAGGTGAGGTCGCATTGTTGACTAACAATGTAGTTGCTTTTAAGTGTTAAAAATTTTGTTATCTTATCCCCGAGTCCTTAGGAAAACCTATTCACCATATATTTTTCATACTGTCATGAAACTGATACGATGTATTAATGCTAATCCATGATTAAACTAATCATCAAGCCCTTTAATAACGTCTAATCATTGGGTTATGAACCTTTGAGAACTTGCCTGACTTTAAATTTTATTTTCTCCTTGATTTTTTGGAGTTAGATCGAGTGCCATATACTGTCGAAAAGGTCTTTGAGAAATCTATCCAAATGAACGTTATTCATTCTCAAATGTTCATCATAACCTTCATAACATCCTTTGACATCAATGAATTTATTTGGCATCAATGACAATACACAAACTAACAATCTCACCCTTTATCATTGATGGCAAAACCATAAGCAAATGATGATCATTAATGGCAATAAGCTCAACTCCCCCTATCAAGTTTTTGGTCCAAGGTCTACTCTTTTTCTCAAAATATTATTCATTTTCTGCTTTCTCTCCCCCTATGATCAAAATGGTTGGTTCAAATAATTTTGGCAACACCACCAAAATATTGCTAGTCAATGTCTACTTTTTCACCCCCTTTTACAACAATGGTAAAGAGGATATATGCAAATGGCTTCTTATCAAGAACTACTCCTCCTTGAGCTAGTATTTCATTCTTACCCTTGGCTTGGACAATGTCATGTGCATATCAACACCCCCTAGACTAATGAATATTATGTAATTAATCTAAGATTCAGGTGGACCTATATGTAATCTTCTGCTCCTCGTCAACTTGTATATCTTCCTCTGATTTGAAAATACCCCACTGAGTTTGATTATTTGTTGTCTCTTTGATAATCGTAGTTATCCTCACTTGTTTGGACAACTTCCATCCTTGGTAAGGAAAACTAATGAAGGGATGAGTGAGACATCACTCCCAGCTTCTGTCTTAAATACTCAAAAGGTTCTATTATTAGAGGTTTGGTAAAAACATCAGCAACTTGTTCTTTCATGTGAATATATTCCAACTTCACTATCTACTTAGTTACTTGTTCTCTAAAGAAATGATACTTAATAGGAATGTGCTTAGTCTTAGAATGAAGAACAATATTCTTCGATATATTAATAATGTTTATATTATCAAAAATAATAGGAATAGGTTTGTCATATGTTACCTTCAATTCCTTTAGTGTTTGTTTCATCCACAAAATTTGAGTACCACTTGTTGTAGTTGCTATGAACTCAGCTTCAGTTATAGAAAGAGAAATGCATGTTTGTTTTTTTTAACCATGCCACTAAGCTATTATCTAGAAATAAATCACCACCACTTGTGCTTCTCATGTCATCTATTCTTCCAGTCCAATCAACAACTATGTATGTTGTTATTGAAATGTTTTTTCCTTTTGGATATCAAAGACCATAATCCATAGTAGCTCTCATATATCTGAAATTCTTTTGGTAGCTAAGAGATTACATTGTTTGGGTGTATACTAATACCTTGAAACTACACCAACCCCTGGCATAATGTCTAACTAAGAGGCTATTAGATACAATATATTGCCAATTATCGGCCTACACATTATTTGATTTACCTTTGCTTAATCATCATCATTGTTGAGCTTACATCCAATGACCATAGGAGTACCAAGAAGAGAGCATTGTTCCATTCCAAATTTCTTCATCATTTCCTTGAGGTAATTGTTTTAGGAGGTAATGGGTAATCTGCACTCCAAGGAAAAATGAGAGTTCTCTGAGCATGGAAATCTTGGATTGATTTTGCATAGTCGCTACAACTTTTTGGCTAATTAAACTTGTATCACTCCCAAAAATTATATAGTCAACATAAACAACAACAATTAACAAACTAACATTCTCAAATTTAATATATTGATTGTTGTCTACTACTCCTCCTTTGAAACCTTACTATTGTAGGTACTTGCCTAATCTTGAATATTGTGGTCTAGGTGCCTGTTTGAGTCCATATAAAGCCATTTTTAGTTTCCACTATTGGAATATTCACCAGTATTGAGAGGGTGTGAATCAGTATTGGGCACTTTTTAACAATTTTAATCATAACATGTAAACATTAAGCAATTAACAACACCATTCAACAATGCATAACATCAAAGACATTGCACAAGAGATTTTTCCATTCACCTATTCTTCTTGCTTTTGTTTTCTTCTCCAAACCTTCTTGTACCTGATATTAGAGTTTTCCCTCATAGAATATTCCATCTTGTATCTACAATCACGAGCTATATGTACATTGTTATGGAATTTGAAGCATTCTATATGATCCCTGGAAGATAGAACAACT
The DNA here is from genome assembly GCA_000404065.3 of Pinus taeda. Lineage (NCBI taxonomy): Eukaryota > Viridiplantae > Streptophyta > Pinopsida > Pinales > Pinaceae > Pinus > Pinus taeda. Next base: position 104,901 of record APFE030048633.1, read on the forward strand.
AGCGTATACTTTTTGTTGATGAAGCCATTTGGATAGCAATATTTTGATTTAATAAACATGCTTCTAGGGTTTTGATAATGACCTTGATAATCATCCCTAACATAATCTTTGCAATTCTCAGCCTTATGCCTAAAGCTACTACATGAAAAACAATAACCATTAAAAGTACTAGGGTGCCAATATGAAATGGCTTACCTTGATGTTGTGATCTTTTGAAGACATTATTCCTTAGAGGAGCCTCAGTGCTTTGTTGTTCCTTGTCCTTGATAACATCAACATAACTTCTTGGAGAAACATTTTCAATCTTCTTCTATCTTTCACCTGGCTTTTGAAATTTTTTGCTTCAGGCTTCTCTTCAAGCTTGCTTTGTGGGGCTTGGAACTCGTGTCTTCATGTATGGAGCTTCACCTACTTCTTTTACCTTAATCTTCAAGTGAGTAATTTATTGATCCTTCTCATTAAGGACATGATTCTTCCTTTCAACATCTTGCAATTTCTCCTTCTACCATTCAGAAGGAATCTGTTTAGAAGTACGAGGTGGAAGTTAGTCAAAAGCGAAAGGAACTTGATGCAGGTCAAGATGAAATTTACAGGATCAAGGAATGGTAAAAGGATCAATTGAAATATGTTGAAATTAATAATCATGTCATTAATGAGAAGGATCAAGAAATTACTCGCTTGAACATGAAGGAAAAAGAAGCAGGTGAAGCTCCATTCAATGAAGCCACAAGTTCCAAGCCCCTGCGAAACAAGCTTAAAGAGAAGCCTAAAAGAAAAATATTTCAAAGACTAGGTTAAATATAGAAGAATATTTAAAATGTTACTCCAAGAAGTTATGTTAAGGTTATCAAGGACAAGGAACAACAAATAGTTGAGCCTCCTCCAAGGAAGAATGTCTTCAAAAGATCAACAACGTCAAGGCAGGCCATTTAATCCAGGTACCCTAGTATGTTTAATGGTTATTTTTTTCATGTACTAAGGCTAGGGATTATAAAGCTTATGTTAGGGATGATTATCAAGATCATTATCAAAACCTTAGAAGAAATCTTGTAGAATCACAAGGCAGATATACAAATTGCTTCACTAGAAAAAAGTATATGCCAATTGCTTCATCTTCCAAGTGCCATATATAATGCTTTATATGCCATAACTATGGACTTATAGATCGTGATTATATATACACGATGGAATATTCCATGAAGGAGAACCCTAATATCAAGTACAAGAAGGTTTGGAGAAGAAAATAGAAGTAAGAGGAACAAGTAAATGAAGAAATCTCAAAGCTCATGCTCTCAAGATTTGTAAAATCGTAAGACCATGGTGAATCTTCGAGTACAAAGGAAGATGTCAAGGCTCAAAATGATCCTGTAACATAGTAGTTTCATATATCATTCTAAGCAATCTAGCTTGGAGACTCTTAGTCCTGTGAGTGTTGAAGAAGGGGAGTTAATGTAGTAGTAGTTGCAAATTTGAAGGTATATCCTTTAGGTAGCTTGATTAAGAATGGCAATGGCTTGATGACAGTAGGTAGCAAGACTCATTATCATCAAGGGTAACGTTTAGGTGGAATATGTTAGGAAAGAATGACATTGAGTGACGTTATTAAAGGGAGAGGTTGAAAGGTGTTATCATTGATGTCAGAATCGGATGTGAGAGCGCATCCTCTTTGGAAGCAGCAAGGAAAAGAAAGAAAGCCTTAATTTGAATGCTTTTAATATACGTTAATTAATCACATCAACTAGACGTACCAATGGACAAGAATCTCTAGAAGAAGACGGGGAGAGAAGGGCATATCACAGAAGACAAAGGAATATATTTTGTTATCCGAAGTTACCCTTTTCCATTAGTGTCAAAGGGTGAGAGAAATTAAGAGATAAGATACAAAATAAAATAAAAAAAATAAAATAAAATAAAAATAAAAATAAAATAAAATAAAAAAAAAAATAAAAAAATAAAAAAATAAAAAAAAAAATAAAAAAATAAAAAAATAAAAAAATTAACATGGAGACAAGGGGGGAAGAAATCATAGGCAAAGAAAGTGTGTTTCCATCAATGCCAAATGAGGAGATTGTTGTAATTTGGTTGTCATTGATGTGAATGCAAGAAGCAGCTAAATAAATCCTTACAGTTGCTAAGGTAAATGATTGGGAAGATTAGTGATTTTGCAAGTGAGACCATCATCATCTAATATAGCTCGTCATGTCGATTCCAATGGTAGGTTGCTCACCACGTAACTCCTCACGGTTGAGGAGATATGCTCTTCTCAAGTTGAAGCCCCGGAGGTGTGGTTAATATACCTAAATATGAATGATGTTTTTGGTCAAAAATTTTGGCATAAAAACTTAAGAAAACATGTTGGTTAGTGTGTTATCCAAGTCAACCTTGGTTAAGGAATAAACTAAATATTAAATTGAATGATTTTCAAGTCGACTTTGGGTGTAATATTTGCACAATTTTCTGTAATACTTGATCAAATGGTCAATGCTTTGAGTTTTTGGCAAGAAATATGGTCGTCCCTACATGAATTTTAATGGCTCGGGGATTTGACATTATTAATATGAATATGGTTGGATGTTTGGCTATATATATATATATAATATATATTATATATATTATATATATATATATATATATATATAATATATATATACACAATGAATTTGTATTCAATTATGGATGTGAACTGGAGGGAAGAAACGATGAGGTCAGGCGATGGACAAATAGGCGACTGGGGTTAGGGCATCGAGCCCAGTGAGTGACCCTGTTTCAAGGAACTGGAAACGACCTGGAAGGTGACCCCGTTACAGTTTACAGTTTATTTGCGGCATCCTCACAGTATTCAACAGATGTTTGTGGTTTTATGTTGGTTAGTTTTTGGTCTCCCTTAGACGGTTTCAGTCTCCCACTGACATACCTGCAGGCAATTGTCAGCTCGGGTTTTTGACATGTTATGGAGGACAAAGATGTTTATTCCGCGGTTCCTTCGGAAAATGTGTTGATATGGTCTCAGCCCGAGACCATTGTGGATGATTATTTAGCATTTGACCATGAACTTTCTACAAAGGTCGAAGCCCTTCCTACCCTCACTCAACAACGCATACCCACCATCTCATTTCCTTTAGAAGCTTCAACCATTCGGGAATATACAGGCCCTTCGCTCCTCACAGGTTCCTTATCGGAGGTTGAATGCTGGCAAGTTCCGGATGCTCAAACCCTAGGGCCAGATTTAGGTTCAAATCTTGTAGGGGAAGGGACGGATAAACCCTTGGAGGGGTATCCTTCAGTACAAGATAGTCGGGCGCCGGTTCATTCTACTCCCCTAGTCTCGGGGAATCCTCCCCCGGGCAACTTCACAGGCATAGGTATTATATCAGGGCATTTTGACAACCTACGGGAAAAAGCACCTTTGGCAAAGAAGGACTCAGCCACACTTGCGATAGTGTAGGCAGATAGGTTGACGGTAGGCATGAGCAACAAACAAAAAGGGACTTCCAAAAGGAAAAAATGCCTCCCTCTGTGCAGCAATGAAATCTTCCTCAAGCTAGCCAAGGACACACCTTTCTATGAAGCTATGGATTCGGCAGAAAAGGTTTTGGTGGGTCGTGTCAGGGGTAGATATTACAGCGTGGAGAGGCTCCAAAAATGGACAATGGGTCTGGGGACATCATTTGTTGGAACCTCCTCGGGTTCAAACCTTTGTTAGGGGATGGTTTGCCCTGCGATTCAAATGCCTCGCTCACACTAATTGGGTCCTCTCCACAATATGGCACATTGATCAAGCACCAATCCTCCTCCGAAGGTGGACACCGATGTTAATCTAGAACTTGAGAGGGTGGGGGCTGCACCGATTTGGGTACGACTTCCGGGCCTTCCCTATCACTTCTGGACATAGCAAATCTTCAAATAGATTGGGGATGCCATGGGCTCATACCTTACTTATGATGACTCTTTTATCTCGACAGGAAGAATGGCTTATGTCAAGATATTAGTGCACATGGACCTCTCGGATGGGCTTCCAGAGTATATTAACATACATTGGAGGAAAGTTGTGAGGAGGCAGATGCTGGACTATGAGGGGGTACCTTTCAGATGTAGGCGTTGCCACAAGGTGGGGCACCTATTCAAAGACTACCCTCTAAGCAAATGAAATAGCAGGAAGTCAGCGAGAAATTCTACTCAGGATTCATAGGAACAGGAGGCTCAGTCACATGAAGACCCTACAAGAGAGGAACAGCCTCGTGCCTCTGATGATTTTCATAGGATTGCTACTCCTTGCTCTAGAGGAACAGCCACATCTTCGGGCTCTGGTCTGTGGTCTTCAGAACTAGCTCAGAGCACTCTGAGGAAGCATGGTAGGCCACCCCATCGCCCCCCACCTCTACTATCTAGTTCAGTTGTGGCAGCCTCAGGTGACTCCAATACATCGGGTATAAATTCCATACACTTGCCCCCCACTCAATGCTTTTCTGATATTCATAATTCAATATTTGAGTAGTTATTAGGACCGGGAACTATTTTCTCAATTGAGACCCCTGAACAAAGTGTATGTGACATTTATCATCCCCTCACCTCCTTCCCCCCCACTTCCCCCGCTCTTTTTTTCACCCCTCATCCGCAGCCCTCAGCCTCCTTGACAGCGGCCTTGGTACTAAGCTATAATACTCAGTCTTGATCAAGGAATTTGGTCCAAGACCATGTTGGACTTGATATTCTCCATCCTCCCCCCCCCTCCAAGGCTTCTTGAGGCCATCCCTCTGACCTCAAAAACGCCCAAGCACAAGCTGATGTTGACATTTCTTTGGGCAAGCAGTCTACCATCCCTGGGGTTCTTAGAGCAAGAACAACCCCATCCGAACCCCCTCCATGAAGATACTATCCTACAATTGTAGAGGGCTAGCTTGGCCCGACAAAAAACTAGCTCTCCGTCGGTTACTCTCTACTGACTCACTGGATATTATATTCCTCTAGGAGACCTTGGGTCCTACTGATGATATTGCTCGTACTCTTGAGCACTCTCTGTCGGGTTGGATATTTTCGGCATTGGATGCCCATGGCCGTTCTGGAGGACTTGCATTGGGCATAAACACACGAATTATCAAGGAAATTAATTATTGGGGAGGACAGGGTTAATTAGGGGCCAATGTTCACTCAGTTGAGCTAGGGATGCCATTTAGGATTATCAATATATATGGGCCTTGCCAGAACTGCCCTAATTTCTAGGACCACCTTCTGGGTCTGGAACTATTTTCGGCTGATAATCTGATAGTCGGAGGGGACCTCAATTTTTCCATAGGACATGCTGAATCTTGGGGACATCGTGCACAAAGGGATCCCCTCTCAAACTACTTCTCATCCATGTTGGAACAGCACCATATGATCCACATTCCTACTGCAAAAATTCAAGCCACTTGGAGGAACAATAGGGTTGGGGATAATGGACTTGCAAGGAGACTGGACAGATTTCTTGTCAAGGAACAGGTCATGGATTTGGGACTCAATATAAGGCAATGGGTTGGCACGGGTGCGCTCAGACCACCTACCTATTTATTTGGAAATGGAAAGTGGAAGACACAGGTCGAAGGGGCCTTTCAAATTCAGTTCAACCTGGCTTAAGGGTGCATCATACATTAGCATGGTCACTGACTTCTGGAAAACAAACACACCAGGGGTTAGAGGTTCAACTACAGTTGGGTTTATCCACAACCTAGTAGAGTTGAAAAAGATGTCTAAAATCTGGGCCCATCAAAAAAGAATTCAGGATGATCAAGCGCTAAGACAGATTGAGATTGAACTGGAGGTTTTTGAAAATGAGCTGGGAGGTCTATATAGATCAGAGGAGCACAAGAATAACATCACATCCCTCTACTCAACATGTGGTAATATCCTCAAAGAAAGGGAAGACAAATGGAGATTGAGCAGGGCCATCTGGATACAAGACGGGGATGTTAATACAAAATTTAATCAAAAGTTTGCTAATGGGAGGAAAGTTATAAACACCATTTGGCAAATGCAGGATGAACGGGGAAGGTCTGCAAACACTTTCCCTCAGCTCGCCTCACTGGCAAACTCACACTTTAAAAATGCCTACAGTGACCCTAAGGAGACTAATTTAACAGAAATTATCAGAGTTGCTCAGCTTTTCCCTAGATATGTGGAGCAGGAGAATGAGGAGGATTTGGTGCAAGAGGTCACTTTGGGGGAGCTGGAGGCCAATTTAAAATGGTTTAACAAGGACAAAAGCCCAGGACCTGATGGTTGGTCCATCGAATCTTATTTGGCTTTTTTTGAGTTGATTGGTCCAGATCTTCTTAGTTTTGTGGAGGATTCAAGGGCTTCGGGACGCTTGGAAGCGGCCATTACCTCCACTTTCACTGCCCTAATTCTGAAGATAGATAATCCGTCCACTTTTGATGAATTCCGTCCCATTTCGCTTTGTAACTATTCATACAAGATAATAGCCAAGATTATAGCAAATAGATTGAAGCCAATATTATCAAAGCACATCCTGCCTGAACAATTTGCATTCCTGAAGGACAGGCAAATCCATGAGGCAATTGGGAAAGCATGGGAAGTATTACACTCTGTCCACAGCAAAAAGGGCAAAGGTACGATAATGAAGGTGGATTTATCTAAAGCTTTTGACAGGGTGAATTGGTTATACCCGAGAATGCTTCTAACCCACCTTGGTTTCCCTTTCATCTTCATTAAATGGATTATGGGATGCATCACTAACATTCCTTTCAGTGTACTCACCAATGGGAGTGCATCCCCATTCTTCACCTCGACTCGAGGTTTGCGTCAGGGGTTTCCTCTCTCACCATTGCTTTTTCTCCTGATCATGGAAGGGCTCGGTCGGATAATAAAGGAAGAACATAGGAGAGGAAGACTCATTGGTATTAAGATAATGGATGATTGCACGCTTACACACCTACTGTTTGTGGACGACGTGCTAGTATTTCTCAATAGAAGCGTTGGGGATTTGACATCGATCATAGATATTTTTTCCTTATTTCAGAAGGGCACAAGGATGATCATTAACGATGGAGAATCTAGTTTGACAGTCACAGCATGAAATTCATTATGCTCTCCACAGATTCCACTTTACACAAATCAATCTGAAAGAGGGGTTGAAATATTTGGGATACAAGTTAAAGCCAATAGGATACAAGATAGCGGATTAGACTTGGCTCATTGCAAAGCTGGAAAAAAGGCTCAGCATATGGTACTTAAGATTCGTATCTCGTGCAGGCCGATTGACACTCATCAAGAGTGTCCTAGAAGCGACCCTAGTGTATTGGATGTCTCTGGCCTAGATTCCTCGAGGCATTTTGTCGAGGATACAAAATCTCTACTACAGATCCTTATTGAGGGTTAATCAACCTAGAAGAATATATGCATGGGCAAAGTAGGATGCACTCACACTTCCAAAAAAATGGGGAGGCTAGGGACTCAAAAAGCTTGATGATTTTTCCTCAACTCTGGCAGCGAAGCTAGGATGGCAATTAGTTGCTATGGACAGTTTGTGGACAAGGGTGGCCTACTCGAAATATATTGCCCCTGCTCAAGTATTATTGGATAAGAATATTGGTTAGACTCTATATTGGTATTTCGATAATATGGAAGGTTGTCCTGAAAGCTTTGGATCCCATCTGCTCTGGCATTACTTGGTGAATCCATTCAGGGAAAACAGTACGCATTGGGATAGACCCGTGGATTGGATGTAGGAACATGCACAGATTACCTCCGAATCTCTTAGCGCATCTAAGGGAGCAAAATGTTACACACCTTGCTCATATTGCTGATGAGATCAACTCCTATTTCCTTCAACAGGCTTGGAAAACAGATCTTCATCTCAACATTCCTCCTCTATGGCAGCAGATCTGGAGGGACTGTACACAGGCCCTCCTAGAGGCTCATATTTGAATTATAGATGGTGATGATGAGATAATTTGGGCTCTGGTGAAATCAAGGAGATATACACCAAAGGAGGGTTACATTGTTCTGGCGGATTCGCGAAAGCCCCAGATCCTTCATCAGTGGTGGAAACACCTCTGGAAGCTTAAGGCGCCTCCTAGATCTAGATTATTAATGTGGTGCATACTGAGAAATAAAATCCCCTCGGGGGATAACCTGATGAAGTGATCTTTCTATGGCCCTCACTGGTGTCATTTTTGCAACAAGGATGGTGAATCTGCTTCCCACATATTCTTGAACTGCCATGTTATTCGCAATTTATGGAATCTTGTGACAGACGTTGTACCCACAAATTGTAACTAGCAACCGGGCTCTCTGGTTGACGCCTGGAACCTTTGGTTTTCCTTTGTCATACCCCACAAATTGAGAAACCTCCCCTTGTTGTTTTGTTGGGCTGTCTAGATAGCTCGCAATCTTATAATATTCCAAAATACCCCCCCTAGGTGGACTATCATTGCTGCCATGTTCAAAGCAGATTATGACCTTATCCCTGATGACCCGCCCCCCTAATGCACGAATCATCTCTCAAGAATAGATTGACCCCAACAGACCCTGAGCATATTTTGATGGGGCTGCACAAGAAGAATTTTGTGGTGGGGGAGCTATCCTACACATATCTGAGAGGCACTCTTATAGCCTGACTATGGGTTTAAGAAGGGGAACAAATAACTTCGCAGAAATTTCAGCAGCCTTTTATATCATTCGCTTTGCTTTGGAGAAGAACTGCCATGCATTACAACTATTTGGTGACTCTAAAATTGTCTGTGACTAGTTGAATTAAAGTTCTTATTGCTGATCTTTCTCATTGAGACACATACTTGATGAAGCATTAAGATTGATATCCAATTTTGATTATTTTTCATGTAATCATATCTACAGGGAGCGGAACTCAGAGGCTGACCATCTTTCCAAAGAAGGCGCGATCTAGGAGCAGGGCATCTGGCTGATCAGTGAATAGATTGTTGGAGATCTCTACCAGTACTGTCACAGGCCTTTTATGGACATTTTGGACTAATCAATGGACACTGATTTCATATTATTGTACATATTTCTTTTGTTCTTTATGAACTGATATGCAGCCATTTATATGATTGGCACAGTACATGTTTTTGGTATTATCTCCCTGCGTGGATTAAGATAATATTTACAATGTTGTTCTTTTGTTTTATTTTGGACTCTTCTCTCAGACTCTGTTTGGGCTACTACCTCCCTACGTGGATATAGGTAGTGGGCTTTGATGCTTCTTCGGAAGCAGTTATCTATCGATAGAAATATCAGAATATGCATATGCGTCTAAAAATTGTAATTTCTTTCTTATTAATGAAATTATGAATTTTTCCATGGGAAAAAAATTTATGGATGTGTATGTGCAAAGCTCTATAATCATCCTTGAAAAATTCTAAGCGAGGAATTCCTTCTTGTTCTGGTTTGCATCAGAAGTGTGACCGCAATCATCAAAATCAATGAGAAACTACTAATATTTTCTAGTGCAAAGGTTTGATACAGAAATTTGGTTTGGCTACAATGCTCAGATAATTATTCCAAGTTGGCTGGTGATTCTGTCGAGAAGCTCATTAAGAATAGGAGTTCATTCTATTTTGTTCTGGTTTACTGCAAGTTTTGTTGTTATTTTTTATGGAGATCTAGTGTCATACAATTTTGTGAGTTATGGTTATATTGTAATAAGTATCATCTGAAATATTTGTGAGAGATTTCTGTTATGCAATGACATAGCAAGATCTTGTTTGTTGGACCGGTCTTAAAATTCAAAGTTATGACTCCTTGTTCTACACCAAATAGATCTAATTAGATTTACATGAACGCAAGGAAGTAGTGTTATGAAACCAGCTCAAGAAAAGATAGAAAAGATAGATCAACGCCTTAGAATTTAGCCTCTTCGAGGGGGCAACCTCCTTTACATTACATAAATGAACAATTCTTCGATGATACAAATCAAATGAAAAGACCTCCTTTCTATATATAGGAGTCTAAGGGGTCAAAACATAATCAGAGCCGACATAACAATAATAATGTAAGGGCACAATAATAACAATAGTGGGCTTCTATGGGGCACAATAGTAACAATATGGGCACTACATGGGTACATCAATATAATAAGTGGGGTTGTACTAATAACAATAAGGGGTTACACTAGTAGTATAGGGGCCTAACATGCCCCTCTCCTTCAAAAAGCGTTGTCCTCAACGTTTGAGTAGTTATTGATGCTTCTGTATAAAATTCTTGTCCTCCCATGTGAAATCTTCAGTAGGTAAGTTCTTCCACTTGATGAGATACTCTAAAATTGATCGATTTCATAGCTGTCGGGTTCTTGTTTCTGTGATTGCTCCAGGTTCCAATATGATTTTTCCTTCCTCTTCAATTTCTAGCCATATTGTTTGATTTGGGATCTTTTATAACTTTTGAATAAGTGGCCATACTTCTTTGTCCTTCTTCCATTCATCCCTTGCTTCGTTTATCCAATCTGGTTGGATAATAGAAATAGCACAAAACAATGCCTCCACATCCTCATCCTTGAAGAGTCTTCCCATCCGGTAAGGTCGCCATTTTTTAAGTGCATGTAGTATTGCCAACATTTCCTTCTCATAAATAACTTGCTTGAGATGTAGCAGTAAAAATACCCAATCACCTACATCAAAACATTTTTCACTACAATGTTGATCTACATGTTGTTTCGTTTGATTTTGCACTGAAATGGCGTTATCCTTTAAAAGTTGGAGAACTTGTTGTTGATGCTCGATGTGATCTTTCACTGCTTGAACCTTTTTCTTCTTGATATGTCCTTCTATCTCTAGAGTTTGAGGAGTGGTAATTTCTTCCAATCCTTTACAAGATATGGTCAGATTCATTTCTTGATGCTCGATGTGATCTTCACTTCTTGAACATTTTTCTTCTTGATATGTCCTTCTATCTTGATAGTTTGAGGAGTGGTAATTTCGACCAATGAATTACAAGATATGGTTGGATTCATTTCTTCTTTCTGGATGTGATCTTTCACTTCTTGCACCTTTTTCTTCTTGATATGTCCTTCTATCTTGAGAGTTTGGGGAGTGGTAATTCTTGCCAATGCTTTACAACATATCGTCTGATTCATTTCTTCTTTCTCTGGGGTGGGGTCCTGGCATATATCCTCTTCTTTTGATGATTCTTGATCCTTTTCCTCCTCATCTTCATATTCGATGTAAAATAATTTCTTCTCAGCACACTTATGACCTTTAGTGCATTTGCTATCACAATTGTAGCAAAGCCCTTTTTCTCTTTTTTCTTCCAATTGTTGTGGTGTAACCCTTGTAGGTTGTGGAAGGCTAGGAGAAACAACACTTCCATCTTTATAGTTGTGAGGGGTATGCTTCCTGGTTTCCATAATTTTTCTTCCCACTATGTCACAAAGCCCTTTTACTCTTTCCAATTGTTGTGG